>CAKNXH010063146.1:0-18238 GCA_932178445.1 Andricus quercusramuli
AGGATTTTTTTTTTTAATCAAGGCATTTTTTTGAGAGCGTGCTTAATTTTTTATAAATTGTAACATAAAATTAAATAACAATGTTTATTTCTAAAATTATCTTCTTAATAATGGATTCACGTACTTGTTGAAAATTCATATTTTTTGGTTTAATTCAACTATTTTTTTATTTAAAATAAAACCTTTTTTGTTTGAAATATATACTAATACATTTTTTGCTAAAAATTAATCGTATTTTCACCGAAATTCAAGTACTCAGTTGAAACTGGAACCTCCGTGTTAAAAATTATTATTATTTTTTTTAATTAATAAGAAATTTTACTATTTTGTTGAGAAGTCGTTTTTTCAACTAAGTATTTAACTATTCCAATTAAAACTTGAAATATTTTGTTGTAAATTTTTTTTTTGTTTAAATTAAAATTTAATTCTTTAACTAAAAATTGAACTAATTCAGTAGAATATTTCATCATTTTAGTTTAAAATTCATGTATTTTGTTGAAAATTCGTATTTTTTGTAAGAAATTAATATTTTTGTTTGAAAATTTTACAATTCCAGCTTAAGTTCAAAATTCATCACTTTGTTTGAAAATGTATTTTTTCAGTTCAAAATACATGCGCTTTGTTGAAAATTTGTCTTTTTTGGAAGGAAGTTAATATTTTTGGATGAAAATTCTACTTGATTGAAAGTTAGAATCTTTTGTTGGAAATTATTTTTTTCTCTTGGTTGAAGATTCATAATTTTACTTAAAAATTCATCACTTTGGTTGAAAATTTAACTAGTTTGTTGAAATCTCGTTTTTTGGCGGAAAATTGATTGTTTTTAACGGAAAAATTAACTATTCCATTATTGGTTGAAAATTAATTTTCTTAGTTGAAAATTCATGTATTTTGTTGGATATTTGTCATTTTTGGTAGAAGTTAATTTTTGTGGATGGAAACTCAACCACTCGGTTAAACTTTAAACTCTTTTATTAAAAATTGATTTTTTTGTTGAAGATTCATAATTTTAATTGAAAATTTATCACTTTGGTTGAAAATTTCATTAGTTTGTGAATATCTCGCATTTTTGGTTGAAAATGAATTTGTTTTTTAATTGAAAAGACTATTTCATTTTTGGTTGAAAATGTATTTTTTTCTTTAGTTGAAAATTCACGTATTTTGTTAAAAATTAGTATTTTTTGGTAGAAAGCTTTTTTTGGTCAAAAATTCAACTGTTATGTTAAACTTTTTTGCTTTGAGAGAAAACTCGTCCTTTTAGACTGAAAATTCATCTTTTGGCGGAAGATCAAGTCATGGATGAAAACACAACTAATTGGTTGAAATTTAAACTTTTTTTTTCGAAAAATGCTTTTTGTTGTTGTTGAAGATTCATAATTTTAATTGGAAATTCATCACTCTGGTTGAAAATTGAACTATTCTGTTGAAAATTTCTTTTTTTTGTCTACAAATTAATTTTTCAATTGAAAATGTAACTAATTTAGTTGAATATTCCATAATTTCAGTCGAAAATTCATCTCTTTCTTTGAACACTTATTTTATTACACCAAAATTTAAGTATTCAATTTTTGATAAAAAATTTATCTTTTTTAGTTGTAAATTCATACATTTACTTGAAAAATAGTGTTTTTGGGAGTAAAAAAAATCTCTTTAGTTAAAAATTAAACTATTCTAGTTGAAGATTCATAATTTTAGTTGAAAATTTATCTTCTTGGTTGAAAATTCACATATTTAGTTGAAAATTCATCTTTTTGGATGAAAATTAATTCACGTTAACTGAAAATTTATCTACTGTATTTTTGACTGAAAATGTATCTTTTTTAGTTGAAAATTTGTCTTTTACAGCAGAGAGCGTTTTGAATTGAATTTAAAGTAGTAGTAAAGTAGTAAAGTAGTAAACCCTTATGAAATGTACTCAGGGATTAATATGTTTTTAATATTATTTATTTATTTAATCATTCGATCGTGATAATATATTTAAGAAAATCTTGTAATGTAATTTTTCAAAGCTTTCTGAATTAAATATATTAATTAAATCCCTAGAAATTTGTACCATTAAGAAATCATATACCTATTATAAAGTTTCTTTCAAAAATAGAAAAACAGTTATTTAATTTTACGTATAAATCGTAATATTTTCACACATTTAGATACTTATAAGGACTGAAAAAAAAACATTATTGATCCAGGGTTTGAGTAGACATCCTGATTCTGTTTCAGAAAATTCAACTTTCGACTTAAAAAATTGAAACTGAAAAATTGAGTTAAATAACAAAAAAGTTACATTTTTGGCAAAAATAAAAAATAAATCAAGTTTTTTTACAACAAAATTGTTGTTTTAGAAATTCCAAAAGTGTCCGAAATAGAAAAGTGCAATGATTCTCATTAAAAATTGGTATTAATTAAAATCTATGGCAACCTATATTTTTTCTACTAAAAAAATAAGTATAGCTAAAGTTTAAAAAATAATGAAGTTTCACGAAAATATAAATATTGATCTAAAAGGGTCGAACTTAATAATAACTTTCTCGTTTTGTTAGATCAATAGGTTAAAAAGATTCAGATTAGATTCACATAATGTAGATTAAAAAAAATAATAGTTTTGATCCCTATCAGTAATATCTTAATTAGAGAAGTAGTCACAATTATCAAACCTTTTACTTCATAAATATTAACTAATTGTGAATATAAATAAACTCTAATCACGATAATCTTTCGAACGTATATGACATCGCGTGTCACAAATTGTGAAATTAATACCTGAGAGGTACAAAAGAAGGTATTTAAACATTTACATACAGTAAATGAATTTCTTTACTGAACATTTTATTCTAAAAAAAAAAATTAAGCTTTTTTATTAATAAAAGTATGAAATTTGAATTTGTCTACTTTTTTATATACTTTTTTTAACATACAAATTCAGCCATTAAATATCAGTTTAATTAAGTTTGAATTACTATTATGTTTAGTTTGTTTTCATATGCAAAAAGTACGGAATTTGAATTTTTCTCCCTTTTATATTTTTTATACACCCAACTCTCTGATTCTGTCCCTCCGGTCTCGGCCTTCCTAGAACTGCTGGCTTAGGCGGTTTTTCAGCGCGCAGGGCGAGAGACGGTTGCCACTCTCGCCTCGGAAGGGTCGCAGTGCGTGAGTACTCAGTCAAGTATGCTGCGTAATATTATGCATTCTAATTGGAAATGGTGCAGACAGCCCTGACTGTTTACGTTTGGATCCCCCCGACTTGTAGCCAAGGCTATTTGCAGGCGACCCCCGAAACTGGACTGAAACCGAGAGTTCGGTGTACATACAAATCAAGCGAGTAAATATTAATTCAATTTAATTTGAATAATTGTATTTTTTTTATTTTTCAGCTTGTTTTCCTATATGAGAAAAACATTAAATTAAAAATTTTCCTCCCTTCTTTTCACTTAAAAAAAATACAACTTGAATTATTTTATTAATTTTTCTAGCATGTTCCTTATGTGAGAAAATATAGAATTTAAATTGAATTTAAATTTGAATTTTCCCTTCTTTTTTTATATTTTTTTGTTATACCCACAAATTAAGCAATAAATATTAGTTTGATAGAATTTTTATTACTACATTTTATTCAGCTTGTATTTTATATGAGAAAAGTATGGAATTTGGATCGTTCATTTTTTTTCATTCAAATTTTGTTTAAATCTATAGAAATACTTTTAGAGAGAAAAAGAAATTTATTTCCAGAGCTGAAAATTCGTTTTTTTTTTTTGGTTTGAAAATTAATTTCTTTGACTGAAAATTGAACTATTCCTGTTGAAGATTCATCATTTTTGTTGAATATTAATCTCTTTAGTTGAAACTTTATCTTCTTCGTTTAAAATTAATTACTGTTCCTCAAAATTTATTTCTTTTTTTGAAAATTCATTTATTTTGTTGAGCATTATTATTTTTTGGTACAAAATTAATTTGTTTGATTGAAACTGTATCTTCTTGGTTGAAAGTTTATTTTTTTAGTTGAACATTAGTTTTTGTACTGAAAAGTCATATTTCAACTGAATATTTAACTATTCCATTTTTTGTCGATAATTGATCTTTTTTGATAGAAATTCCAACTTTTTGGTTTAAAATTCATCTATTTGGTTGGATTTTTTTGTTTGGTAGGAAATTATTTTTTTTACTAAAAATGTAACTATTCTCTTGTAGGTTCAAGTATTTGTTCTAGGTGAAAATTCAACTATTTATTTGAAAGTTCACCTTTCTTGGTAGAGAATTTATTTTTCTAACTGAAAATTAGAGTATTCTGATTTTGGTTGAAAATTTATCTTTTTCAATTAAAAATTGAACTATTTGTTAAAAAATCATTGACTTTTTTCTTCAGGATTCATCACTTTAATTCAAAATTGATTGCCTGGAATAAAAATTCAATTTTTTTGGTAAAAATTAATAATTTCGGGCTGGAAAGTCAACTTCTTTGCAAGAAATTCGTCTTTTTGGTGAGAAAATTTAACATTTTGGATTAGATTTTTTGTCTTTATTTACTGAAAAATCTTCTCTGGTAGGAAATTTAACTCTATATTGGTTTTTTTTTTTTTTTAATTTTTGTGTGGAAATAACAACTATTGACTGAATCCATTTCAAATCAGGGCAGGTTTTACCCTTGAAGTCGCAGAATCTCTCGGGGACAAAATATGTCGTTTTTTTAGAGGAAATTAGGCAATAATTAGGCAAGAAAAATGCGAAAATCGATTTCATGAAAAAAAATTCTTCTGGCTAGAAAAGTTGAAAAAAATTGGCAAAAAATACAAGTGTCGGTTTTTCGAAAAAAAGCGATAAATTCTACCAGAATCTGAAAAGAAATCTTAAATATCAATATCAAATATCAATCTTATAAAGACAATTTTTTTGCTTGAAAATTCTACTATTTCGTAGAAAATTTACCTCTTGAGAAAAATTCATGTTTTGGTGTTGAAAAATCAATTGAAATCTTTTTTGGATGAAAATCCCACTATATTGTTGAAAATTTGTCTTTTTTATTTAAAAATTCATCTGCTTCAGTAGAAATTTCATCTTTCTTGGATAAAAATGCATCTCTTTGGTTGAATATTCAATAATTTTGTTGAAAAGTCATCCTTTTTGGTCAAGAATTTAACAGTTTTGTTGACAAATCATCCGAAATCTTTTTTGTTGAAGATTCATATTTTTAGTTGAAAATGATCTCTTTGGTTAAAGTTGGACAATTTTTGTACCGAAAATTCGTCTTTTGGCTTCAGGATTCAACAATTTAGGTAAACTTTTTTTTCTTTCATGACTGAAAAATCTTTATCTGTTGGAAATTCGTCTTTTTTATTTTAAAATCAGCTATTACACTTTTTGTTGCGAATTTATCTCTTAAGGTTTAGAATTCAATTATTTAGTTCAAAGTTTAATGGTTTTTTTGTTAGAAAATTTAATTATTTTGCAGAAATTTCAAGTATTTTCTTGAAAAGTCATCTTTTATTGTAGAAAAGTCACTTTTTTCGTTTTAAATAAATCAATTTGAATATTTTTAATTTGTATATAAAATATTGTTTCATTTTGTTTATGAACGATCCTATGTTAAAAATATTACAAGATTCAAATGTTGGTATTTGAATGGAAAATAAAAAATTTGTCGAGGAAAAGTTATAGAATTTAAAAAATGAAGTATTCGTGAAATAATTAAAAGAAATTAATTTTGCTAAATTTGATTAATGCGTGTGTGTATTTCGAGGTTATGTGTGTTACAATTCTCTCCAGCTTTACTTCCAAACTAAACAATATTTTTGATCGAAAACTTAGTACAAGCAAAAACATAGTAACTAATGTCCCGGAACTAAGCTTTTTTGTACGCAATTAAAAAAATTTATTTCATAAATAGTTAAATTTATGGTAAATTTATGCTCGTTAGTACGCCCTCTATGCATCGGTACAACAGAGACTTACATTATCGGAATGAGAGAGCTGAAAACCGTTCCTAATCTCAAAACAGTGCATATACAGAACATTTGTATTTAGTGGAATAATTTTCTTGTTATCCCTCAAAAAAAGAATTCGCGGACGTCCGTCGTGCTATTTTATAGCATTTCCAAATCCAGTTTAAATTTTTTTTTATTTTTGTGCACAAAAACCAGGGGGGCCTGAACCTGATTTACCACACAACAGAGTATCACATACCCTTAAGGCCATGTGATGAGTGTCACGTGACTAGATTCCTACCTTACCGGCACTTTTTTTATTTGTCAAATTATTTTGACACGAATAGTCACATCGAGTTGAAAATTTGGGATAATAAATAAGAAGCACTAAGGAAGGCGGCTCTGTTCCTAAATTGTAATAAGCATGAAAAAAGTTTTTTTTGTACAAATTTTTTTTTTGCTTTTTTCATGATTATTACAATTCAGGACCAGAGCCGCCTTCCTCAGTGCTTCTTATTTATTATCCCAAATTTTTAACTCGATGTGGCAATTCGTGTGAAAATAAGTTGACTAATGAAAAAAGTGTCGGTAAGGTAGGAATCCGGTCACGTGACCCACTCATCACATGGCCTTAAGTCCCACATCTTATTGTTTCTGGAAACCATAAAATACGTACAGTAAAAGTGGAGGGGGGTAAAGATATTTTGTTCAGGTTGGTTATAGGGGGACGGGGGGGGTGGAGATTGTCGATAATCCGTTACGTAATTTAAGTACGATCCCTTACTCAAAAAAAGTAACATACTCAACAATCTGGTAGTCAATGAGGTTCGTGGGAGCGATTATTAATGAGGATCGTGGATTATGTTTAACGATTAAAACACCTACACCTGCGTGATTGATATAGATGTAATCAAGTGTGAAACGTAAGCGTAAGTTAAGAAGGAACTTGTTCTCTTTCCGGGGTTTGATTACGAAACCGGTCTGGACGGTCGCATAATTCCCGATTAGAAACCTTGAAACCATCCAGCGACCCCGACCTTGACGATGGTCTGCTTATCAACTAGTGCGACGAGTGTTGAGCATTTATTTATTAACGAAGCTGAAGCGCACGTGTTTTGGTTATTTTAAATATTTTGTAATTATCTTTGAAATTTATGTTGCAGTTAGAACCATTTCGAGGTAATCCGAAATAATTCGAAGCAACTTTTCAATCCCCTTCAACCCTTCTCAATCCGTCTTTCAACCCGAAATTAAAACCCAATCTCAATACATGTCTCAACCCCAAATTCAATCCGAGTGGATTCGAGGCTCACTTATCAATCCCCTTCTCCATTGATGTATCAGCAACCACTTCAACCCAAACTCAAATCCAAAATCCGTGCCTCCAATCCTTTTGAATACGTGGGACTTCTTGAATTCAACCAGAATGTATCCGACTGAATCTGACACCAACCCGAATGGATAAATGTGAATCCAAAACCAATCCAAATGAATAACACATCAATCGGAAACTCACTTCTTCTCATAAGAGGGGTTAGGTTGGTGTCTGGCGCCGATTTTTTTGTGAGAGTAGAACAGAGCGAGGCAGCCAGGAAGCCATATTTTGGAGTGCAGAACATTTTTTCGAAATTATATCAAATTGTCTATGGTGTCGTTAGAAAGCTTGATTCTTTGGCTACAAAATTGCCTCATGGAATTTTTACGTAACTTGCCCATTACAGTTTCTGCAACCGTTTTTCAGAGACGCTATGTTTTTGCTCAGCTGTAAAAACGTGGGGCGAGGCAGCCAACCATATAATACACAGACGTATAATAATGTATAAGTTCTTCATCAGGTCCGAGATGATATATAAAAATAAAAAATGAAGTTAAATTTCTTCTCTGACATTTAATGGAATTCAGAAGAAAAACAAAAAAAATGGAAAAAAATCGGAAAAATTAATATGACATCTTTGTTGCTGTTGTCCGAGGTTTCATAAGGAGTTCATGCCTTCTTCGAGGGCATCCACAAGCAATTCTCTGTTTAGCTTTTTCAGCATAATCTGTCGTGTGTTGGCTACCTCGCCCCACACGTGCCTTTTTGCAAAAAAATTTCACACAAAAAATGTATTCTGAATATCGAAAAACCAACCACTCCATCGTGTTAAGCACAAAATTCTGCTGCGGAAAATACTCACTTAACTTTTTTTTACACAACCTATACACGAAAGATGAACAAATGTAAATCACGAAAATGTTCCTTCTGCTAGTAGTTTTTCGAACATGACCCTGATTTTTGCAAACTGCCACAGTCACGACACTCAAATTTTGGCAAGAACAGCGGACTAACCCAACCGACCTTACATTACAAAGTCGCGCGATTTCAATTAACGCTGTGGGAATAAGAAGGAATTGGCTGCCTCGCCCCACTATCTGCCTCGCCCACTGGGTGCCTCGCCCTGTTCTACTCTACTTTGCAGGTGAAAAGAGGATCCCAGACTATGAAAAAACAAAATTTTTTGCAAACGTTTACATTTAGGGGTTGAAATCACCCTCAGTGTTTTAAGAGTCATGACATATAGTTTAAGATTTTGGACTTTGTTGCTGCAAACATCTTGTTTTGATATTAAATTCTATTAAGAATAATCATTATTATTCGAAATGACCCCTAAATTACCTGTCATCCACCCCTTTGATATTATCAATGAATAAGAAATATATTTATTAATATAGCACTTCCGTAAGTAATAGATTAAAATATTTTTGTTTGGACAATCAATCATAATTTTAATTAATTTCTTCTGAAGAAAGAATGTTGAGAGAAGAAACTTGTTTCAGAAAATACACGAATTATTCTTCTAGATGGTACAAGTTAACTTTTTCAAGGAATCTATTATCCACGAAGGAATAGTAAGGAGTGGTATCACCCTATGTGTTTGGTGAGCAGAGGTGGAACAAGTGACGTCCAAGAATTCGTTAATGCTTGCTACGAATGAAAACTCGTACGCTCCCCCGTGCACATGCGTAGAGCTGTTTTCGCAGTCACATGTTATACCCACTCAATATGTTACCTTTTGACATCTCGATGCACATGTCGGTTATGTTCGTTTGTTTATGTTCGTTCAATACACAAGTTCGAAACTTCAAACGCGTGTTGACATCGATGGCATGGCAACCGCCAGTGCGCATGTGAACGGGGCAGCATAAGAGTTTTCATTCGTAGCTAGCATTAACGAATTATTGGACGTCGCTCGTCCCACTCCCCACTTACAGGGATACTACTCCTTACTATTCCTTCGTGCTATTATCATCAGAGAATAACAGGAATTTTTAAAGTCTTTTCAGACTAGGTAGAGATATAAATAAAAAATTATTTGAATTAATTTTTTTTCTCTGTAAAAAAAGATCTTCTCCTTTCGCTCCGCTGGGAATCGAACCTCAGAACTTCCGATTGCCGGTCGGGTGTTTTCTTCAGTTTTCACGTATCTTATCGTTTTGAGATAACTCCAAATTTTTATTTTGAAAATCTTTTTACTGGGAAATCTTGCTATTGGGTTAGTTCGATTTTGTCGAAAACTATCCTGTTCTCGAAACCCCTTGAAATTGTCTCAGTTTTCATGTATCTCTGATAATTTTTGAGATAATTGAAAATTAAAATTTTTTTAAATTCCGATAATCTGTTTGTCAGTTTACGCGTATCTCTTACCGTTTTCAAGATAACTCAAAACTTTTATTTTATTGCTTTGAATTCAAATAAATCTTTTTTTTTGGTTAGTTAAAATTGGTAAAAAAGCAACCTTCTCTACAACAACCTTAAAATTTACGTAGCTTTCATGTTTCGCTAACCACACGGAGAGGAGTTAACCACGACCGTTACTGCCAAGTCCGCTGCCGTCGCGCAGAACTTGCGAGTGGGAGGGAGGCAGAAGCTGTTGCTGCGCTCGCATGTACCATTGCGGGCGAACCTCAACCGTTCTGGAGCGTGACCGTAATACGCAGCGTAGCTATAGTTACTCCACTCGCAGTGATAGGTACGGTTTACTCCGCAAGCATTACTGCGCGCACCGTTTTTTTCGATGTGGGTAAACCTGGAACTACCACTTTGCCCAGAAAACGTAAGACCTTTGCCATAATTAAGGGCTCATTGAAGGCTCATTTGGTAGCCAAAAGCCAGATTTTGGGCTCTGCCACTTACACGCTTAACTCACAAACTAACAAACACTGACTCGAAAATATAATAAATTTCAACGTTTGTGACAGCGAGACAAAAACATTCGAGTGCGCGCGACGACGATCAACTGATATCGTTAGACTTCAGACTGTCCAATCCCATTACGGTGGTAACCGCAACGGCTCGGGAATCTGGCAGTAACTGTTAATGCGACGGACGCAACAGTCGCTGCAGAATCTTTTACGGTGGCGCGCAGTGACTATCACAGTGTAGGAGTAATATTTCCGTCATCAACCGTCACCGTCGCTGCTCAGCCACAACATGATTTTTCTGCAGAACTCTTGTGGTCGGCGCAGCAACGGTTACGGTGAAAAATGCACCCGCTCTGGTTTACTTCTCTCTGTGCATATTCAAGGTAATTCAGAATTTCGATTTTTTTTTTATTCTGAAATTTTATTTACTGGTTTAGGTCAGGGTGACTGCGGACAATACCCTTTTAGAAACCCCTAAGGCCCTAAACTCGTAAAAATTTTAAATATACTCAGTTCTCACGTATGAAATATTGTCAGTTTTCGCGAATCTCTAACTATTTTCTAAATACCTCAAATTTTGGATTTTACTTTAAATTTTGAAAATACTTTGTTCCCTCTCCTCTATGTTTAGATAAACTAACAACAAATTATAATTAATTGGACTTAAACCCACTATTTGTAATAAATTTTTTAAACTACTTTATTAATTCATTATAATAATTAAGCCAGGAATGTTGACTCTTTTGAAATTTCGCTTTCGAATTTTTTTTACATTATCGACTAACTGAATTGACCAACAGGGTTTAAGGACTACGCACGAAGTTACTCGAAATGTATGTACTTTTTATAAAAAGAAACACAGATAAAGTTAAAAGTTTCCAATTTTTTTTATCTTTTCTCCAAAAGTGTCCAAATTCAAACGGAGTTTTTTAATAATAACATTCAAAAAAGCTTCTACATTTTTGGTGGGTTAAAATTCAAATTCTCTTAGAGAAGAAAGTCTTATCCACCTAGAATTTAACAAAATTTTTTATTTGAATTCCTTTAAGGAGAAATGTATTTAATTATATATTCAAGAATTGCATATCAGGGTGGCGACTTGACCTGGAAACCTGAAAAAACTTGGAAATGACGTGGAATTTAATTTCAAAACCTGAATTTTGTTTAGTCTAAACTTTTTTAGTACTTCATCTTGTAATCTCTAAATTAAGTGAAAATTAGAAAAGTAATTTCTTCCTTACAAGCAGTAATCCAAAATTGATCTTCGATTTTGAACGTTTGTTTGATCTAAGAAGAGTATGATTATTTTTTAAAAGATTTCCTTTACTTCAGTTGTGCTAGTTTTATTATATAATTAGTAAAATATGTTTTTAGAACAGTAAGATCATTTGTAATATAAAATTCTGATTCAAAATTAATATAATTATATTGCAGGGCATTCGTGATTTAAAGCCAATATGAGACATTTGGATTATTTATTGATTGGATCATGATATACTGGTCGAAAAATCCACGAAAAAATCTTCTAAAATTCAGAAGACCTGACGCCTGCTCCCATAGCTTGAACGGATGAGTTTGATTCATTGGGAAAAAATTCGCAAAATTATAAATAAATATTATTTATAAAATTGTATATAATTACGCATTTTTGTATATAATTTTATAATTAAAACAAATGCGTAATGATTTTAATATGTAATCATTTAAAAGTCGGTTGTCACTACATTTTCGTAATATTAATATTAATTAATATAAATAATACATACTAGAGCTATGATATTATCAAAGGACGAAAGGATTATTTTCCATGAAAAAAGGACTCTGCATAAAATACATAGGAAAATATTTTTTTTGATTTTACTAACACTCATTTATTTTGTAGTTCATGAAACTAGAAGGAATTTCCCAAAAGGACTTTTTTGTGCGGGATCCTTCGAAATATACAAAAATTATTTATTGAACAAATTTTATTTTTGACCAAACTTTTTCTTTATATCGTTTCTTGCTGAAAATAATGGGATTTTATTGAATGAATGTTTATTTTCTCTAAAAAGAGATTCTCTTCAATTTTGCTGAATTTTTGATTAAGATTCATATTTTGGTGTTGAAAATTGAACTATAATCATGGTTGAAAATTTAACTATTTGTTTGAAAATCAATCTTTTTGGTTTAAAAATTCCTCTTTTTAATTAGAAATTTCATATTTTTGGATGAAAATGCAATTGCTTAGTTGAAAACTAATCTTCTTTGGTTAAAAATTCAACTATTTTTGTTGAAAAGTATTATTTTTTGGTTGAATTCAACTGTTAGTCGTTGAAAATTAATTGTTTCTTGGTTGAAAATAAAACTATTTGTTTGAGAATGTGTTTTTGAACTTAGAACTCATTTTTGGCTTCAAAAATATTTATTTGTTGAATTCAACTCGTTGGTTGAAAATTTGAATATTTTGTTGAAAATTCGTTTTTTTTCTTGTTGAAAATGTAACCTTTCCATTCCTGGTTAACAAATGACCTTTTTCGGTTGAAAATTCAACTATTTTTTTGGAAAATCGTCTTTTTTGATAGAAAATTCAATTAATTATTTATTATTTGATACTGTATTACAATATTAGCGTGATCTTCTCGTTTGAAAATTCGTCTTTTTGATGACGGTGTTTTTTTTTTGAAAATATTCAAAGTCAATTTATTCGAAATTCCACCGTTTTTTTTCTCTTGATTTTTTTCTAGATTCGTCCTAATGTAAAGAGATTTCATGATATTCTGTTCTGCGCCAGCGCTTTGGTGAGAAGAAAAGATTATTGTTTGTGTGTAAAACAAAAATTCACATTTTTTGAAATTCAGACCAGTTGGTTGAAAATTTATCATTATACGTTGGAAATTCAACTATTTTGTTGAAGAATTCAATTATTTTGTTTAAAATTCAAGTATTTTGTCAAAAAGTCATATATATTTTTGGTCGAAAAATCAACTGTCTGTCGTCTATTTGGACCGACTGTTCGTTCTGGATTGAAAATTCAACTTTTTTGTTGAAAATTCAATTGTCTTCTAAGAAATTAAATTATTTGATTGAAACTTTAATTTCTTGTTGGCTGACCTTTAATCTCTTGTGCTCGTAAATTTGACCGTTTGTTTAAAAGTCCATCTTTATAGCTTGTAAATTCAATAAGTTGGTTGAAAATTTAATTATTTTGTTGAGAAAATTTAAGTATTTGGTTGAAAATTTAACTATTTTTTGGGAAATATAATTATTTTATTGAATATTCAAGTACTTGGTTAAAAATCGTATTTTTTGTCGAAAATTCAACTGTTTTGTTGAAAATTCAAGTATTTAGTTAAAGTCACCTTTTTTGGCAAAACTTCAACGGTCTTTTAAAAAAATTCAATTATTTAGTTGAAAATTTGATTTTTTGTTTGTTGAACTGTAATGTTCTGTATTTGAAAATTAGACCAGTTGGTTGAAAATTCATCTTTCTTTTCAATTATTTTTTGTTTGAAATATCTACTATTACATTATTCGTTGAAAATTAATTTTTTTTAATGAAAATTCAAATACTTGGTTGAAGATTGAACCACTTTTTTAAAAATCATTTCTTTTTTATTTGTCGAAAATTAGAAAAATTAAAAAAAAATTGTGTTGAAAGTTCATCTCTACAGGTATAGTATTTAAATATTTGGTTAATAATTCAACTATTTTGTGGGAGATTTAATTATTTTGTTGAATATTCAAGTATTTGGTTAAAAATATATATTTTTGTTGAAAATTCTACGGTCTTTTAAAAAATTTAAATATTGGGTTGAAAATTTGATTTTTTGTTTGTTGAAGTTCAATCTTCTGTATTTGAAAATGAGACCAGTTGATTGAAAATTTATCTTTGTAGTTTGAAAATTTAACAATTTGGTTAAAACTTCAACTATCCTGTTAAAAATTGAACAGTTTTGCTAAAAAGTAATCTTTTATAATAGAAAAGTCATATTTTTTGGATGGAAATAATAAATTTAAAATGTTTAAGTTTCAAATTGGTTTATTTAATTTATAAAAAAAAGTTATTTATCAGAGTTCATCATAAAAAGATAAATGATTTTCACTTTTCACTGAAATTTTATTTCGGTATATGAAAGTTTACTGAAGGAAAAATTTTTTTATTATCGAATGATGGAATTTGAAATAATGAATCTCGACCTCTCAGTGGACTCTCGTGTTCTAAGCATGATTTCTTGTGATCATCCAACTTTCACGAGTGCTCAAGACTCGGCCGATATCGAACCACGTGAATGGAACTAATCGTATCGTATGAGTGAAAATCATGAAGTTGGAATTGCTCAATAAATTTTGTTTTAAAAATATTTTCGTGCAATACAAAACCCTTTTTACTATTTATATTAATCACGATAGGTGTAATAATAAAAAAAAAGTAAGATGAAGAATTAGGCCCTTATTAATTTTTTTTAATCTAATGACAAATATTTAATTCAGGCGATTAAAAATATTTTTGATGTCGAAATTATAATTAGATCTGCTTTTAGGATCTTCGAAAACTCATTTTCAAATTATGTTTCTTATCATACTAAACCTGTCTTACCAGAAGACATATTGTTGTACGGCTTTTTTCGGGCATCTAAATTGGTTATTTTTGTAAAATAAAAACAAGTGTAATTAAGTTTTTCCATCTTGAAGTATATTCAACAATCTTTAATTATTAACCAATCAAAACGTAGAAATGAAACTCTTAAGTCATCAAATTGATTGAAAACTGTTTTGTTATCGGATGACATAAAAACTCGGAGTCATTTGAAAAAGTGATTATAACTCATAAACTATAATTGAAAACGAGGAAAAAGCTTTATTTTGTAATTCTGCAATTAATTTATGGAAAAGTCACGGATTTTCAACAAACAAAAACATGTAAAAGTCAGAGAATTTTTGTAACAAGCTGTTTCAGTAAATATGAAAAATAATAAATTATAAGATTATAAATTCAAATTGAAAATTTGGTATTTCATGTATAAAAGATTCTATATCAAAAATGCAGATTTCACAATCTTTCCCCTATTCTCCTCTTTGCCCCTTTTTTAAAGAATTCCTCTTTTTTCCCCAGGATGTCAAGAAACTTTTTGCTTTTCCCACTTGGTTCGCATTTTTTCGCTTCAATGAAAACTGAATGTATACATTGCAATTGAACAAAATTTAACTATTTTTGCATGACATTTTTTCTTCGGTTGAGAAAAGTCTACCTACCATTATATGTTTGGTTCAGAATTATTCTCATTTGATTAAAAATTCTATTATTTAGGTTGAAATTTAAGTATTTTGTTGAAAATTCATTTATTATGATAAAAAGTCATCTTCTATGATAAAAAATTCAACTGTTTTGTTAGAAATTCGTCTTTTTGGATAAAAAATTCAAATATTTTAGCAGAAATTCATCTTCTTTCATTGAAATTACAACTGTTTGGTTTAAAACTAATCTGTTTTTGGTTAAAGTTTACAATTTTTTGTTAAAAATTAATTTTTTAAAAATACATTCAATAGTTTTTGATCTAAAATGAAAATATTTTTTGGTCGAAATATCAATTATGTATTACATTGTTCGTTATAAGAATTTCATCTTTCTGGTTTGAAATTCAACTACTTGGTTTAAAGTTGAACTACTTTTTTTTTAATTACTTTTTTTTTTTGGAGATTTATCAGTTTGGTTGAAAATCTATCTGTTCTTTTGGTTTTTGTTTTGTATGAAAATTCTATTATTTGATTGAAATTTTAACTGTTTTGATATAAATTCAATTATTTTGTTGAAAATTAATTTATTTTGATGAAATGTTATCTTTTTTTTGCCGAACATTCAACTGTTTTGGTTGAGGATTTTACTATTTTGTCGAAAATTTGACTTTCTTGGATGAATTCAACTATTTTTAAATTAAAATTGTGACAGTTTTCCTTGAGAATTCATATTTTTTGGTTAAAGATTCAACTACTTGGTTAAAAGTTGAACTACTTTACTTCAAAATTCCTTTGGTTGAAGATTTATCATTTTGGTGGAACAATCATCCATTTGGTTGAAAATTTGACTATTGTATTAAAAAAATCATCTTTTTGTTAAAATTCACCTACTTGACTGAAAGTTGAAATACTTTTAAAATAAAAACTTCGAAGATTCACTTCGTTACTTGAAAATATAACTATTTTGTTGAAAAGTCTTGTTTTTTTGTTCGAAAATTAATTTTTTTCATCTGAAAATTCAACTATTCCATTTTTGATTAGAAATTCATTCTTTATGACTTGAAAATTCAACTATTTGTTTGAAAATATATATAGTTTGTTGAAAATTTATTTATTTTGTTGCAAATTTATTTATTTTGTTAAAAATTTATCTTTTGTGGTCGAGAATTTTACTGTTTTGTTAAAAATTTGTTTTTTTTTTGATTGAAAATTCAACTATTTTGGTAAAAATTTCGTATTTTTTGGGTAACAGTACTCTTTTTTGGATAAATTCAAATATTTTTAGTTAAAAATGTTGTTGGTTTAAAATAACAATTATCTATTACACTTTTCATAGTGAATTCATCTTTTTTCATTGAAAATTCCACAACTTGTTTGAAAATTAAACTATTTTATTGAAAACCCATCTTTTTACTTGAAAATTAATTTTTTATCGAAAATTTAACCATCCCATTTTTGGTTTAAAATTTGTTCTTTATAAGTAGCCTTTTTGCATAGAAAGTTCACCTTTTTATTGAGAAATAATCTCTTTTGATAGCCTATCTAGTTGGAAATGCAACTGTTTTTGGTTGAAGTTTAATTTTTTTAACTCAACCACTTGGTTGAAAATTCATCTTTATAGGTTAAAAATTCAAATATTTGGTTGAATCTTAATTATTTTGTTGAAAATTCAACTGTTTTGTAGACTTTATATTTTTTTTAGTCGAAAATTCAACTCTTTTATTGAAATTTCGTTCTTTCTGTACAAAAAATACATCGTTTTTCGTTAAAAATTTACCATCCTAAGTTGAAAATTAACTGTTTTGTAGAAAATTCTACTGTCTTTTAAATATTTGGTTTTTGGCTTGAAAATTTAACTATTTACTTTAAAATTCAAATGTTTGAGTAAAAATTAATTTCGTTGTTGAAAATTCAACTATTAGATAGAAAATTCATATTTTCGGGTTCAAAAGTCAACTGTTTTCTAAAAAATTCGAATTTTTAGATAAAAAAATGAATTTCTTTCTTGAAAATGTATCTTTTTTGGTTGAAAAGTAATCTCTTTTAGTAGGAAATCTTTTTGGGCTGAAAATTCAACTATTTTTTGAAAATTTACTATATTTTGACGTTGAGTCTAAGGAATCTAAATAGTTGTTATATATACATTAATTTTATTTAAAAGAATTTATTCCCCTATTATTCCCCTATTTTTGTAAAAAAATCGCCCTATTTCCCACGTTTGAGGAGGAGCATTTTTGACTGCGAAGCCTGGAAATGTTCCAAGATTAGAACTGTGGTCTTTATAAATCTATGGTCAGAGAAAATGAAAAATTGCTCAGTCAAAAATCAGGGAAAAGTCCGGAAATTTTGAAAATTAAGTTTTGAGGCCACCCTGATAACGCCATCAGTTTGAAAAAAGTCAGTCAGGGACACGTTATCGTATGAAATTTGCTCTTATTTAATCGAATTTATTTTGATACAAAGTAAAGTAAAAATAATTGGTACATAGGGTATTGTGGGGAAAAACAGAAAATAGAAAATAAAATGATTATCATACAATAGGGTAATGGACCAGAACATGATGGGGTGCTTGAGCTGATTGCCACGAGTATAGAAAATTAATTGCTGTGGAGATTAGACTCTTATCTTGAAGGCCTCGGCAATTCAAAAGTTTTTATTCCATACTCGATCGAAATGACCACCTTTTGTCCCTGAGAATAGAGGCAAAAGTAGCATATATTTCCCGTAAACCGCATTTGCGGGGCGAAAGTAAAATTTGCGGGGCGAAAGTAAAATTAGCGAGGCGAAAGTAAAATTAGCGAGGCGAAAGTGAAATTAGCGGGGCGAAAGTAAAATTAGCAAGGCGAAAGTGAAATTAGCGAGGCGAAAGTAAAATTAGCGAGGCGAAAGTAAAATTTGCGGGGCGAAAGTAAAATTTGCGGGGC
>CAKNXH010063146.1:24805-54882 GCA_932178445.1 Andricus quercusramuli
TCGGTTCTATTCCAAGGGAATCGAAACCGAAACCGAATGGGCCTCAGCCCGGATATATATATATATATATATATATATAATATAATTTTAGGAGTTAATTTTGCTGATTATTTTTTAGTTTTAAATTGATCGTTATTAGTTTAAGATTCAAGTTTTTGGCTTAAAAATCACCTTTTTGATAGACAATTAATATTTTATGGTTAAATGTTAAATATTTTGTACAGAAAAGTCTACTATCATAATTTTGGTCCAGAATTCTCCTCTTTTGGTTGAAAATTCTATTTGGTTGGAAATTAAATTATTTTTTGAAAATTCGTATTTGTGGGTTGATAATTATATTATTTTCGTAGAAAATTCAATTATCTGTTCAAAAATGACCTTCATGGTTGAAAATTTAACCGTTTCATTGAGAAATTGCCTTTTCGGTTTGAAAATTCATCTCTTTCGTTGAAAATTTAACTATTTTGTTAAATTTCTTTGAGATTAATTCTTTTACCTGGAAATGTAAGTATTCCATTTTTGGAAAATTGATTTTTTTTCATTGAAAATTGAACTATTTATTCGTCAATTAAACGGTTTTAGTTGCAAATTCAACTACTTGGTTGAAAACTGAGCTCCTCTGCTGAAAATTCATTTTTTTGTTTGTTAAAAATTGAACTAGTTTGTTCAAAATTAGTGTATTTTTTATTGAAAATTGATTTTCTGACTGAAAATTGAACTATTTGATTGTTGGCTTGACATTTATATTTTTATTGTTTTTTTTTTTATCAAATAGATGTTTTGAGTCGCATCGACTACTGTGGCCATTAGCGACTACATTCATTACATAATATCTTCTATCCGTTATACGTGTACTATTTCTATTATTTGAAGATTCAAATATTTAGTTAGAATTTTTTTTTAATTTAACTATTTTCATAGAAAATAGAAAATTCATCTTTTTTGTTGAAAATGTATTTTTCTTAGTTAAAAATTCAACTGTTTTCTGAAAGATTCGTCTTTTCGGATTGCGAATTCAACTACATATTTGGATAGTTTTGGTTGAAGTTCAATCTTTTTTGATTGAAAATCGAAAGTTCGTTTCTCCTGATCAAGAGTTCAACTATTTAATTATAAATGTGACTTAATTAAATTAATGTAAATAATTAATTTTTTTGGTTGTTAATTATTTTGTTGTTGTTGAAAGTTTATCGCTTAAGCTATAGGAAAGTCAATTCTTCTGTTGAAACTTCATCTTTTGGGTTGACAATTAATCTTTTTTCGTTGAAAATTCCACTAATTTTTTGAAAATGCAATATATTTTGACTGGAATTATTAGGAATATCGCAGCTACATTAATTTTATTAAAGAGAATATATTTCCTTATTTTCGTGAAAAATCGCCCTCTTTACACGGGTATGAGAGCATTTTAGACTATGAAGTCTGAAATCACTTTTACGAAAATGTACATTACACATTCAGGCTAGAAAACCTAAAATATTTAATTTTTTTCAAAATTTATATAATGAATCCATCAGTACTGAATAATTGTTAATATAAACGCTTCAAAGTTAACCTGAAAATGTAATTTTTGACCCTGAAAACCGAGAAATATCATGGAATTTTTTTAAGTTACAGTGGTCACCTTAAAATTGTTAGTTATTTGAATTAAAACTTTGAGTGTGAATACTTTTCAATATAAAGTATTGAAAGATTAAAATTGAGCTTTAGAGCAAGTTCAACATTAACAAGATAGCCAAAGGCAGAACTTTTTTTTTGCAATGAACTATGCTTTTTAACTTTTTTGTATCACAATGGCAATAAAAATTCAATTTAAGAGTCTCTAAATCACCATCTAATCGATTTTTATCGTCCTTGTCGACAATTACAAAAACAGTAAATCATAAAATTGCAATAGCGAAGACAAACAAGCACACAGTGGGACCAAACGCATATTTTTCGTTCAAAAAAGTCTACAGACTTAAATTTTGCCCCAATTCGAATTTTTCTTTATTTCTTTATTATATGCTTACTTAAACTATGAGAAAATCGACATTTTTCTCATAATTATTTACTCTTCAACAACGGTTTGTATATAATGAAAATCATCTTGAATCAACGCAAGAGTACTCCTAGAATACAAATAATTTAATTATTATATGTTTTGATTATTATAAACAAATGGAATTAACAAATAGCCAAATATCGCAATTGTGGTTAAAAAACATGTGTAATCAGCTGAAAATGCTTTAGATTATTGTTTGTGGTTTTTTCAATTGCGGTTTCCTCTTATCATCTAAATTGATGCAGATATTATTAAAAATAATATATGTTCAATTATATTTGTGAGAATGCAACAATTGCTGATGTTTTACACAAATGGAATTAACAAATATAAATCTTTACATTTGGGTTAGAGTGATTCGCAGTCTATATTTCTATGTAAACTTGAGAATAAGCAACATTGTTAATTATTTAGTGTTATTACTTAATTTCAAATATCACAAATTTGCATGTTTTTGAAAAAGTGCGAAAACTTTGAATTTATTTCATTTTTCTACAAGATTAACAATTGTTGTATTTTAACAAATATAATTGAACCTATGTTATCTTCAAGAATGTCTGCATCACTTTAGATGATGAAGGAAAATCCGAAATTAAAAAACAAATAAGTCCAACATTTTTCACAAAAATGGTTTATAAATATTATAGTTGTTCATTTTTAATAGAAATTATTACTGACAATCACTCTCACAATAATTTAAAGTATTTCAAGATAGGAAATTTTTTTTTTCACAAAAATTACAATATTTTTTATATATATGAAAATTACGCGATATTTGAAATTAAATAATAACAGTGTATAATAACAATTACTTACTGTTAATTTTACATAGGAATAGTGACTGCAGATATCTCTCACAAAAATTAAAAGTAGTTTTGGTGCAAAAAATTATTTTCCAGGCCAAAGTACCAAAGTTTTCTATTTATTTATTTCATTTGTTTAAAAAATCCACAATTGTTGTATTTTCACAAATATAATTGAACATATATTATTTTTGAGAATATCTGCATCAATTTAGCTGACAAGAGGAAAACCGCATTTGAAAAAAAACACAAATTACAAATTTGTGCAACAAATTGTTTATAACAATTCTAATTGTTAATAATTTATGGAAATTCTGACCAACATATAGAAAAAATTAACAAACGAAAATTCGAAAATCTATGACCAAGGTGCTCTTTGAAATTAAGTGCTCTTTAATTAACAAAAAAAATCGCAAATCGGGGCAAAATTGAAGTCTGTAGACTTTTTTGAACGAAAAATTTGAGTTTCGTCCCACTGTGGAGCGTCTCTGGAATTATGCCTTCTAAACCTGAAACCTGTGAGAAATTTCGAATTTTTGCTAATATTCGTACTTTTTTGTGTAGCTTTGTAGGGATAAAGTGCAATTTTATGTGTGAGCATTATGTGTCCAATTTCGAATACAGTTTGTGTGGTCTTGCTATTCAGCACCTCATTGAGTTCAACGAATGACTTGCGTCTACGAACAGGCAACTTATTTTGCATCATAATGAAGTTGCCTTCAGTGGTTCTCCATTTTGGCCCGACGAGACAGTAAATTAATTAATTAAAGTAAATCCATTCATCTAAAAATGCATGCCGCCAGTTTCAATTAAATCTCGAAACTATCTCGAAACTATCTCGAAACTAGTCGAAACAATTTGAAACTATTGTTGTCGGGAAACCCGCGTTCATGATTGGATGAATCTTTAATTTTTGTTTACCGTTTAAAAAAAGAGTCTGCAAACTTCAGGTTTATGAGAAATGTAAGTTTATCTGAATAATATATATTTAATAATAATAATCAATGTATTTTCGAAGATTTCAAAAAAGAAGTAGCATTTTAAGAATTTTAAAAGGTTTCAAGATAATAAAAATATCTCAAAACCTCTGGGAAAATGAGAGCTGATTTTTTATTTGGAAAATAAATTTTAAGAGGAAATTGACAGATATTTTGAAAGATTTTAATTTTTTCAAATTTCGAGAAAGAATGGGAAAGATTTCCAGCCAAATCTTCCAATTAGCAAAATTACAAAGATTTATAAAAAATGCGAGCAAGTTTGAGACATTCCGAAATTTTAAGAAGATTTGAAATTAATTTAAAAGATGAAAATATTTCAAAAGTTTCAAAAACTGTACATTTTTGAATATTTCGAAAAAAAATGTTGAAGCTCCTTCAGGATTTTGAAAGGATTCACGATAATAAACAAATTTTCTTAAAATTCATGGGAAAATTTGAGCTGATTTTCATTTTGAAAAATTAATTTTAAGAGAATACTTAAAAACATTTCAAAAGATGATAACAGATTTTAAAAGATTTCTAAAATTGTCATGACACATTCTGGAAGATTTTGAAGCAATTTTTGTAATTTTTCAGAAAATTGTTGCAAAAATTCGAATAATTTTGAAAGATAAGGCTTTAATAAAATAAAAAACTTCCTTACAATTCCTGGGAAATTTTAAACTGAATTTTTATTTTGAAAACAATTTTCAAGAGAAAATTGATAAAGATTTCAAAAGATTTAAAATTATTTTCTGAAATTCCGAAAAAAAGTGGGAAAGTTTTTCAAACAAATTTTTTTCATTAGCAAGATTGCAAAATTTTATTTAAAAAAATTTGAAAAGGTTTCACGATAAATTCATGGGATAATTTAAACTTTTATTTTATTTCGGAAAATTAATTTTAAGAGAATATTTGAAAACAGTTTTTTCAACAGTTCAAAAGATTTCCGAAATTGTCAAAACAGAATCTGGGAGATTGGAAGGCAAGTTTTTTTAATTTTTCACAATTTCAAAAATAATTTTGGAAGAATTCGAAAAATTTTAAAAGATATTTAGAAAGTTCGAACGTTTTGAAAATAGTTAAAAAATTTTTCGAAAAATTTTTAACAAACTGTAAATTTTTGAAAATTTCGAAACTTCAAGAAGATCGAGAGGTTTCAAGAAAATAAGATATTTCCTTGAGATTCCTGGGATAATTTTTAATTAATTTTTATTAATATATAGAATCTCTGAAAATAAAACAAGAATCTACGATCAAATTCGGTCAACCAGCACAAAATGCTCCTATTGCAATTCCTAAAAACAAGTTTTTTTTGGGCAAACATTATGAAAAATTAATTTCTAAAGAAAATTTCAAAAAGTTTCAAAGTATTATTATAATTTCAAAAGATTTCTACAAAATGATTTGAGAGCAATTTTTGTAATTTTGAAAGATTTTTCAAAATTTTAGGAATATTTTGAGACAGTTTAAGAGATATTTACCTTCCAAGCTTCTAAAGCTCTAAGCTTCTTTCAAACTGACTCAAATTTTTCCTACAATTTTTCAAAACCCTGAAAAATAAAAAATTAATTTTTTCGGCATATAAATTTTTTTGAATTTTTTCAAGAATGTTAAGAAAATTACATATTTATTCAACTTTAAAAACAAATGAACAAATAAACTTAGAAAAGAAATGTTTATTCGAAATTTTTATTTTGTATTCTAAATTACTTATCCCCTAAAATGATAATTTGGGTTACATTTTTTTTTCTTTCAAGACTGAAAAATCTTTTTTAATTAAAAATTGAACTATTCGGTGGAAAATTCGTCTGTTCGCTTTGAAGATTAATCTGTTTTTGTTGAGGATTTTACTATTTTGATGAAAATTTGTCTTTTCCGGTTAAGAATGCAACTGATTGCAAATTAACCTTATTTTTTGGTTGAGGATTTAGCTATTTTGTTAAAAATTTGTCTTTTTTGACATGAATGCAACTATTTTTTATTTAAAATTAGAATCTTTTTTGTTCGAATATCATTTTTTTTATCTAAAAATATAAATAATTATTATTTTCGGGAAACCCGCGCTCGTGATTGGATGCAGTTTTCATTTTTTTTGCCGCTTTGAAAAAGTCTGTAAACTTCGGTTTATGAGAAATGTAAGGTTATCTAAATAATATACAGGGTGTTTTTTTTAACTTGAGACAACGAAATATCTCAAAAAATACGCATCCTACGGAAAAAATGTCTAGAATAAAAACTTTTTATTTTCGAGGGAGAAAAAAGATTTGTTCAAATTTACCCCACCCCCACCCCCACAGGAGGCAGGGGTGGGGGTAACTTTGTAATTTCAAATGGCAACCTCAATTTTTTATCACAGATTCAAATTCTCCTTTACGAAATACGTAAGTTTTATTCGGAAAATTTGTTTCAGTTCGCGATAGATGGCGCTGCAATTGCGAAAAACGAAATTGTTGACACTACTTTTAGTTCTACCCAGGAATAACGACGCGGACGTAGTAGTTGTCTATTCCCTTCGGGGTGCTTAATTTCGCAATTGCAGCGCTATCTATCGCGAATCGAAACAAATTTTCCGAATAAAACTTACGTATTTCGTAAAGGAGAATCTGAATCTGTGATAAAAAATTGGGGTTGCCATTTGAAATTACAAACTTACCCCCACCCCTGCCTCCTGTGGGGCTGGGGGTGGGGTAAATGTTAAAAAATCTTTTTTCCCCCTCGAAAATAAAAAGTTTTTATTCCAGACATTTTTTCCGTAGGATGCGTATTTTTTGAGATATTTCGTTGTCTCAAGTTAAAAAAAACACCCTGTATATATTTAATAATAATGAATGTAAGAAAGGTGTCCAGCATTTTGATATAGAAAATGTAATTAGTAGATTTTTGAAGATTTCAAAAATGAAAAAGCTTGATAAGAATTTTAAAAGGTTTCAAGATAATAAAAAAGTCTCCTAAAATTCCTGGGAAAATGTAAACTGATTTTTTATTTTGAAAATAAATTTTAAGAGAAAATTTACAAAGATCATAGAAGATTTTAAATTATTTTCTAAAAAGTCGAAAAAGAATGGGAAAGATGTTCAAGACAAATATTTCAATTAGCAAGATTACAAAGATTTATAAAAAATAGGAGTAAGTTTAGGACATTTAGAAAATTTAAAAAGATTCATAACTAATTTAAATGTTCAAAATATTCCGTAAGTTTTAGAGAAAGTACATTTTTCAATATTTGGAAAAAAATTTTGAAGCTTCTTAAGGATTTTGAACTGATTTTTTATTTGGAAAAATTAATTTTAAGAGAATATTTGAAATCATTTCAAAAGATTTTAAATTATTTTCTAAAATCTCGAAAACAAAATTGGAAAGATTTTCAAGCAAAATTTTTCCAGGAGCAAGATTGCAACATTTCATACAAAATTTGAAAAAATAAAAAATACTAAAAGATTTCACAATAATAAAAAATATTTCTTATGATTCACGGGATAATTTAGACTGATTTTTTATTTTGAAAAATTAATTAAAAAATAATATTAAAAAAAAATGTTAACATTTCAAAAGATTTACAAAATATTGTCAAAACATAATCTGGAAGATTTGAAGGAAAGTTTTTTAACTTTTCAGAATTTTAAGAAAAGTTTTGTAAGAATTCGAAGAATTTTAAAAAATACTTAGAAGGTTTGAAAAACTACTTTTCATTTTGAAAAATTAATTTTTTAAAAATATCTGGAAGATTTCAGGGCAATTTTTTTGATTTTGGAAGATTTTTCAAAATTTATAGGAACATCTTCCAAACTTCTAAAAGTGCTAAATATCTTGCAAACTGACTCGAATTTTTCCTGACATTTTTCAAAATCCTGAAAAATAAAAAATTATACTTTCTCGACATATCTGAAAGCTTCATAAAATTAGATAACAATTAAATTATATTAAAATAAATTAACAAAACATTAAAAAAAGATAGCCCAGCACTTTGATATGAAAAACGTAAAGTGCAGCTTTTTGAAGATTCCTAAAAAAGAAGCTTTTTAAGCATTTTAAAATGGTTGAAGAGAATGAAAGAAATTTCTTGAAATTCCGGGGAATATTTAAACTGATTTTTATTTGAAACAAACAAAATTTTATGCGAAATTGACAAAGATTTCAAAAACATTTTTAATTATTTCTTAAAATTTAGAAAAATAATGTGGACGGTTTTAAAGCCAAATTTTTCCACTGGCAAGATTATAAAGTACTATCGAAAATTCAATCAAGTTTAAAAGACATGCACAAGTTTTAAGAATATTCAGAATTAATTAAAATTTTGGAAAAATTCCAAGAAAGTTAGAAAAAACGTACATTTATGAATATTTCGAAATACAAATTTTGAAGTTTTTTAAGATTTTGAAAGTTTTCACGATAATAAACAAATTTCTTAAATTTCCTGGGAAAATCTAAATTAATTTTTTATCTTGAAAAATATATTTTAAGAGAAAATTCACAAATATTTCAAAACATGTTAAATTATTTCCTAAAATTTTTAAAAAGAATATGGACGATTTTAAAGTAAAAATATTCAACTAGTAAGATTAGAAAGTTTTTAAAAAAATTTGAGTAAGTTCAAGAGATATTTAGAAGTTTTTAAAAGATTCAACATTAATTAAAAAGTTGGAAATATTTCAAAAAATTTATATTTATGAATAATTGGAAATGAAACTGTTGAATCTTCTTAAGGATTTTTAAAGTTTTCACGATCTTAAGAAAAATGTTCTGCAAATTCATGGGATAATATTAAAACGGATTTTTAATTTAAAAAAATTAATTCTAAGAGAAAATGGTTTCCAATATTGTCAAAACACTCTCTTGAAGACTTGAAGACAATTTTCTTTATTTTTTAGAATTTTAAGAGAATTTTTTCGAAAATTCAAATAATTTTTCAAGATATTTAGATGGCCAAGAAAACAAAAAAATTTTCCTGAGATAATAACTTTATTGTGAGAAATGATTTTTTAAAGCAAATTTAAATATGTTTCACAACATTGCGAAAGATTTATTCAAATGTGAAAAAAAATCTGGAAGATTTAAGGGCAATTTTTTTTAATGTTCAAAGATACTTAGGTGGTTTAGGTGTTTTGTGAATGTTGAAAAAATAATTTTGAAATTTGAAAAGAATTACAAAAATTCGAAACAAAATGTAGATTTTTGACGATTTGGAACAAATTTTCGAAGCTTTTTAAGAAGTTTGAAAGGCTTCAGGAAAATAAAAAACCTTTCTTATGAAGTTCATGAAAAAATTTATAATGAGGTTTTATTTAAAATAATTAACTTCTAGATAAAATTTAAAAGGGTTTCAAAAGATATCGAAAGATTCCTACAAATGTCGAAAAAAATCTGGAAGATTTAAGTGCAATTTTTTTAATTTTTAGAGATTAAAAAAAATTTTTTAACGTTTCAAAATAATAACCAAATTTTCATAAGATTCCTTTGAATATTAAAAGTTATCTTTATTTCAAAAAAATTAATTTTAAGAGAATGTTTAAAAAGATTTTAAAACATTATGAAAGATTTCCACAATTATCAAAAAACATCAGGAAGATTTTAAAACATTTTTAGGAATATTTCGAGTCACTTTAAAAGTTAATTGGGAATTTTAGAAGTTTTGGAGAGATTGCAGATATATTAAAACTTTGAAAAATGTATAAAATATTGTTAAATTTTTTCTAAGCTTCAACATGTCCTGAATCTTTAAAACTAAAAAATCTTTTTTTGTTGAAATTTCA
The DNA here is from genome assembly GCA_932178445.1 of Andricus quercusramuli. Lineage (NCBI taxonomy): Eukaryota > Metazoa > Arthropoda > Insecta > Hymenoptera > Cynipidae > Andricus > Andricus quercusramuli. The sequence goes on from CAKNXH010063146.1 coordinate 34,383, forward strand.
ACAATTTCGTAAAAAATTTATCTTTTTGATTAGAAATTCAACTACTTGGTTAAAAGTTAAACAGCTTTGTTAAAAATTAACTTTTTTGGTTGAAGATTCATAATATTATTTCAAAATCCATCTCTTCCGTTGAAAATGTAACCATTTTGTTGAAATTTGTCTTATTCGCCAGAAAATTAATATTCTTGGTTGAAAATTCATCTTTTTGGTTGAGAATTTACCTATTTTGTTGATTTTTTATATGAATTAAACTGTTTGTTATTTAAAATTTTGGGTAAATATCAAACTATTTTGTAAAAAATTCTTGTTTTTTTTAAATATCTTTTTTGTTTGAGGATTCAACTATTTTGTAGAAAAATTTTATTTTTTGGTTGAATTCAACTATTTTTTATTTAAAATAAAAATATTTTTAGATTGAAATATCAACAATTACAGTTTTCGTATGAATTAATTTTTGTTTGTTTGAAAATTCAAATATATTTGGTTGAAGATTAACTTTTTAGTTGAAATTTTGATTTGACATTTCTCAAATTTTCAAAAATCTCCCTGTTTGCGCTGATTGTATTCTTTCTTTATTCAAATATTTAAAAATTTTATTTCCTTCAATAATCTTCAAAAATTTTAATTTTTTCAACTATTTTAAATGAATTTAAGATAATTAACAGATTTAAGAGAATTAACAGATCAAAAGGATTTATATTTTTTGATTATTTGATTATTGAAGAAAATTATATTCCCAAACATTTCGAAAAAGAAAAAAAGTTTAAGCAGTGAGGATTTAAAATTATTTCATATTATTACTTAAGATTTCAACAATTTTAAGGGATATTAGGGAAGTCACAAAATTTCAAAGGACTTTAATAATTTTAAGTTATTTTAAAAGATTCCAAAGAATTTCAAGAGATTTCAAAAATTGTAAGGAAAATCAAAGAATTTTTCAGGATTTCCAAAGATTTCAAGGAATTCCAACGAATTTCACAAGATTCAAGGGATTTTATAGGATCTCCAACTATTTCAAAGAATTTACGGAATTTTTTAGAATTTCTAAGATTTTAAGCTCGATTTTAAGAGATTTCCAGATAACTTTGGAAGATAAATGAATTTTAATTTCAAGGCACTGCCAGCGATTCCAAATATTTTAAGAGATTTTGAAGTATGTCAAGGAATTTTACAAGATTTCATTAAATCTTGAAAGATTTGAAAGATTTCAAGGTATTTTGGACGGTTTTTTTTTTAGAAAACTTTAAGAAATAAGTTTGCTCATTACGATTTACAAAGATTTTAGCCGATCTCAAGCTATTTTAATGAATTTTTAGACAACTTTGGGAAACAAAATACATTTTATTTGAATAGATTTAAAAAAATTTTGTAAGATTTGAGGGATTTGGTAGGAACTTCAAGTATTTCAAAGATTTGAAGGAATTTTACAAATCTCAAGGGATTTCTGGAGAACTTTAGGGAATAAATTTAATTTGTTTTCCGGGGACTTTAATTTATTTCTACAGATTTTTAATTATTTAAAATATTTTCAAGGAATTTAAGAGGGCTGAAAGACTTGAAAGGATTTCTATTTTTTAACAGATTTTAAAATTTTTGATGGATTCAAAAACATTTAAAATTTTAAAAAGATTATAAGGAATTAAAATGAAATTTCAAGCGGGGAAAAATGACAGGAAATTTATTACAGGAAATTCGTTATAGGACTAATACTGATTTTCCTATCATATTTTTTCTACGGACAATTGGTAATTTTGCATGAAAGTCGCTTTTTTTTTTTCATTGATCTCAGTTTAAAAAATACTACAAATTAATAATCATGCTATTATAATAATTAATAATGGCACATTATCTGCCATTATAACTCAGGGCCTTTAGAATTATTTTTTTTTTACTTTCTTAAGTCTGTTGAGAACCACTATCCATTTGACAAACCGCAATAGTTACTCACGGTATTTACCCACAGTGTCAAAATAAAAGTTAATACTTCAACGTTTCGCGTCCATGACCATTGCCCGCCTCATTAAATATTACTACGGCCATTCATCACATTTTTCTTCTACTTTCCTCTCACTTGGTATTTTCCGAGACCAGAGATTTTAAGCAAACTTCCTCATTCCTCGACAATTGAGTAATATTTAAATTCTCTACCTTCAGCAGTTATCTACGCGGCTAGTGTTAGCGGTACTAAAAATCATTGCTGACTTTAAAACGCGATTACTCATTTAAAAAAATCTAAAAAAAAAACGTTAAAAAATATTCCAAAGCTTATGAATTTATGTGTAAAATGACCGTTAATAAATATATTTTTAACCTTTCGCAGAGAATATACTGCGTGAGAAGTTTTTTAAAAAATACACAAATTTCTCGGATTTTGTACACTACTGTCGGTACGACCAGCGCCAGTACTATTAAAAAATCGCTGCTGACTTTGAAAGGTTACTCGTACCAAAAAGTTGCGAGAAAGTTGAAAAAAATATTGGAATTTATTAAATTAAATTTATTCAGAATAAAAGATCTTCTCCTTTCACATACAGATTCATATTTGAAATTGATTTGTATGTAACATCTTGCTAATGAAGCGTATATCAGAAAAAAAGATCTGGTGTTCGTATCCCAGCGGAGTGAAAGGAGAAGATCTTTTTTCTGCATAAATTGAATTTAATAAATTTTAATTTATATCTCCATCCAGTCTGTGATGACGAAAACAAAGTTCTTCTGTTTTGGAGGATTCATATAGATAGATTAGAAAGCTTATTAAATTCCACGTCGATTGACCTCTAATAGATATATTGTCGATCACGTGAGAAGTTAAAAAATGCAAGACCTAGAAAAGTTGTGGAAAAATCTGAAATTCATGCCAGACATTTTATGGAGTATTATCTTTAATTTAAGCCGATAATACTTCAAAAATCTTTACGCATTCTCGAGGTACAACAAAAAATGTCTAAGTTTCAAAAGACAAGTTAAAGTCGGTGATTACCGATGTCAGGCGTGAGAGCGGTGATCGCCGAGAATTTTTCAGATTTTGTTCCTGAACTTCAAATCGTGATGTGACTTAGGTGGCTTATGGGGAAAAACTGAAATTCACAGGACACAATCATTGATACCTTGTCTTTAATGAGAGTCAATGAAACTTAAAAAATCTTAACGGGTTCTCGAGATACGACTAGAAATGTCCAAGCGTGTCTGCGTCGAGTTTCAGTCGGCGATCACCGCTGTCGGTCAGGCTCGCTGCTTAAGCGACTGAAACTCGGGTGCAGACACGCTTGGAAATTTTTTGTCGTATTTCGAAAACCCGTGAAGATTTTTCAAGTTTTTTTGGTTTAAATTAAAAATAATACTTTAAAGACTATTATTACATACGAATTTCAGATCACTTCTACAACTTTCCTAGGTCGTGCCAGAGGTTGAAGTCAAGGTACAAAGTACGGGGTATATTATCCTCAAAAGGTCAAAAATACCTCTATTAGAGGCCATTCCACGCGAATTTCAATAGGCTTTCCAAAGGCTTTTTAAAAAAGCCCCTCGCTCCTTTTTTGAACAAGTAATTACGTTTCAAAGTCAGTAGCAATTTTTAATAGTACTCGCGCTTGTCGTATCGATGATTTTCGATGATGGTCGACCTCGACTTCAACTCGTGGCATGACTTATGAAAACTATAGCAGAATCAAAAATTTATACCAAAACGTTTTTAAAGTCTTATCTTTCATTTAAGCTAATACAACTTTGAAAAAATCTTTTTAAGTGTAATTTCTTATGGCGCACCGCGAGAAAAAATACTTTCAGATGTTGAGCGAAATGAATCTGGTGATCGGTGTACGGAATATAAGACTGACGTAAGTGCCGAAATGAATGTTGAGGAAATAAGACAGGCAAATAATGAGTGGAACCATTTTCAAGATTGACTTTGAATAAATTATAAATGTCGTTTTCATTCAAGGAATTCAAGGAAATCATAGAAGTCGTGGCATTCAAGGAAGTAATGGAATTCACGGAATTCATGAAATTCACGAAGTTCATGGAAATCAAGTAATTCTATGAATCCCATGAATTCCATGAATTCCTTGAAAGCCATGAATTCCGTGAATTCCTTGAATGCCATGAATTCTATGAATTCCTGGAATCCAAGAAATTCATGGCATTCAAGGAATTAATTTATTTCCTTGAATCCAAGGAATTCAAGGAATTAATGGAATACATGGAATTCACAAAATTGTGGCCAACGGCCATACCACGCTGAAAAAACCAGTTCTCGTTAGATCACTGAAGTTAAGCAGTGTTGGGCGCGGCTAGTACTCGGATGGGTGACCGTTCGGGAATACCACTAACTGCGTGCTGTTGGCGTGTCGTGGGTATGGTGAGCCCCCACTTGTAGTTATTTACTACAAAAAACTATCCTCCCAGAAACACTACCCCAATCGGGTAGTGTCACGCCTACCCCGAAAGGGAAATGGCTTAATGGTATACATACATACATACATACATACATACATGGAATTCACATAATTCCTGAAATTCACGGAATTCATGGAATTTAAGGAATTCCCAGAATTCACGAAATTAATGGATTTCACGGAATTCCTGAAATTCAAGGAATTCATGGCATTCAAGAAATTCATGGCATTCAAGGAATTCAAGAAATTCATGGAATTCACGGACTCACAGAATTCACGGAATTCATGGAACTCAAGTAATTCATGAAACTCACGGAATTCATGGAATTCCCGGAATTTAAGAAATTCATGGAATTCAAGGAATTCATTAAATTCAAGGAATTAATGGAATTCACAAAATTCATGAAATTCATGGAATTCACATAATTCCTCAAATTCACGGAATTCATGGAATTTCTGGAATTGACGAAATTCATGGATTTCACGGAATCCGTGAAATTCAAGAAATTCGTGGATTTCAAGTAAGTCTATGAATTCCATGAATTCCATGAATTACTGGAATTCGAGGAATTCATAGCATTCAAGTAATTCATGGAATTCACGAAATTCATGGAATTCACGAAATTCATGGAATTCCCGGAATTTAAGAAATTTAAGGAATTTTCGACGTTTAAGAAATTTCAAGAATTTAAGGGATTTAAGGAATTCATGGAATTCATGGAATTCACATAATTCCTCAAATTCACGGAATTTAAGGAATTCCTGGAATTGTCGAAATTCATGGATTTCACGGAATCCGTGAAATTCAAGAAATTCATGAATTTCAAGTGAGTCTATGAATTCCATGAATTCCATGAATTCCATGAATTCCTGGAATTTGAGGAGTTCATAGCATTCAAGAATTCATGGAATTCACAGAACTCACAGAATTCACGGAATTCACGGAACTCAAGTAATTCATGAAACTCACTGAATTCATGAAACTCACGGAATTCATGGAATTCCTGGAATTGAAAAAATTTAAGGAACTCATAAAATGCATGGAATTCATGTAATTCACATAATTCCTGAAATTCACGGAATTGATGGAATGTAAGGAATTCCAGGAATTCACGAAATTCATGGATTTCACGGAATCCTTGAAATTCAAGAAATTCATGGAATTCGTAGAATTCAAGGAATTGATAGAATTCAAGGTATTCATGGAATTGAAGGAATTGAAGGAATTGTAGGAATTGAAAGAATTCAAGGAATTCATGGAGTTCATAGAAGTCAAGGAATTGATAGAATTCAAGGAATTGATAGAATTCAAGGTATTCATGGAATTCAAGGAATTCATGGAACTCACTGAATTCATGAAACTCATGGAACTCACGGAATTCATAGAGTTCATGGAATTCATGGAATTCACGGAATTCATGGATTTTAAGAAATTCCTGGTATTCACGGAATTCCTGGCATTCAAGGAACTCCTGCAATTCATGGAATTTAAGGAATTGATGGAATTTATGGAACTCACAGAATTCACGGAATTCACGGAATTCATGGATTTCAAGCAATTCAAGTCATTCAAGTAATTCAAGTAATTCAAGTAATTTAAGTCATTCAAGTCATTCAAGTCATTCAAGTCACTCAAGTCATTCAAGTCATTGAAGACATTCAAGTAATTCAAGCAATTCAAGTAATTCAAGTCATTCAAGTCATTCAAGTCATTCAAGTCATTCAAGTTATTCAAGTCATTCAAGTATGTATGTATGTATACCATTAAGCCATTTCCCTTCCGGGGTAGGCGTGACACTAGTCGATTCGGGTAGTGTTTCTAGGTGGATAGTTTCTTGTCGTAAATAACTACAAGTGTGGGCTCACCATACCCACGACACGCCAACAGCACGCAGTTAGTAGTATTCCCGAACGGTCACCCATCCAAGTACTAACCACGCTCAACACTACTTAACTTCAGTGATCTAACGAGAACTGGTGTTTCCAGCGTGGTATGGCCGTTGGCGTAATTCTAGTAATTCTAAGTAATTCTAGTAATTGAAGTTATTTAAGTAATTTAAGTAATTCAAGTAATTCAGGTCATTCATGGAACTTACGTTATTCATGGAACTCACGGAATTCATGGAATTCACGGATTTAACGGATTGCACAGAATTCATGGTATTCACGGAATTCAATGAATTCCTGGAATTCGCGGAATTCGCGGAATTAAGAGAATTCACAAAAGTCAAGGAACTCACGGTATTCGCAGAATTCATGAAAATCACGGAATTCACGAAAAATTTTGTTAAATGAACAAAGTGATCACAGCGTTGAAGAATTAACTTTTTTGTTATAAATTCAACCCTTTGGTTGAAAATTGATCTTTATGGGTAGAAAATTGAAGTATTTCGTTAGAAAAATATATATTTTGGTCGAAACTTCAACTTATTTCTAGAAAATTTATGCATTTGGGCTAAAAGTCGACCATTTGTTTGAGAATTCGACCATTTTGTTGAAAATTCAACTGTTCTGTTAACAATTTAATTATTTTGTTGAAAATTGATCTACTTTGTAAGAAAGTCATATTTTTTTGTCGAAAATTGAACTTCGTTGTTTGAAATTGTTTTGTTGTTGTTTGGAAATTCATCTTTTTGGTTTTAGAATTCAACTATTTTGTGAAAAATTATGTTTGTAAGCTTGTAAATTTATTTTGTGCGTGTGTAAAAGTAATCTTTTTTGGTTGATAAATGAACTTTTTTGTTAAAAATTCAACTAGTTGGTTGAAAATTCATCTTTGTAAGTAAAAAATTAAAGTATTTCGTGAAAAAGGTATTTTTTGGTTGTAAATTCAACTGTTTTTTTGAAAATTCGTCTATTCGGACATTAATTCGACCACTTATTTAATAATTCGACCATTTTTTGAAAATTCAACTATTTTATTTGAAAAAATTTTGTGTAGGTTAAAAATCCAACAATTTGGTTAAAAATTAAACTATTTTGTTAAAAATTTCATTATTTTTTTGATAATTGAACTATTTTGTTAAAAAGTCATATTTTTTGTTCGAAAGTTTAACTGCTTTGCTTAAAATTCATCCTTTTGGATTAAAAATGCTTCTTTTTTAGTAGAAAAGTCATCTTTGGTTGAAATAAATGAATTTCAGTTTTTTACATTTAAATCTGAAATTGTTTGATTCTATTTATAAAAGATTCTATGTTGAAATTGTAGAAGAAACTACAATAACTTGTTATTTATCTCAAGGAAAGTTAATATTATAAATACTATTTCAAAGAAAATTCAAAAGAATGAAATCCTAATTGTCGAAAAAAAAAACTAACAGCATGAACATAGATTTCTTCAGTGAGACAAATTCTCTGTTCATACGACCCTTCTTTGAGCCGATCCTTCAATTGTCTTCGGACGATTTCAGAACAAAATTATTCAAATTCGAGAAAATTAAAATAGAGAATAATATGATTGAATAAATTGAATTTCTCATAACACATTTTAACAAACTTCTGCCTGTTGAAAGAAGTGGAAGCAATTCATTTCAATTCGTGAAGTAATTTTATCTGAAAAGAAACTGCAAATAATAAACATTTTTGTGCAATTAAAGACTCAGTTTCCTTAAAACCTTATCTTGGATGATAAAACTTACCAGTAAAAAGCCACCTTGTCCCCATTGCCATTCTTTACATTCTTATCCAGCAGGTTGAAGCTCAGATTTGTGGAAGCTCCTTCCATCCATTTGATGAAAATATCTCCCGCGTTCAAATCGAAATTATATGAGAAAAACTTCCCTTCTGTGGCTGGAGTTTCCCAATAAAATTCTTTGGCTATTTCTCCCCAGAATTTTTCAGGGTCTTTGATCGATCTGTTGATAAAAAAACATTCTCAGGAATAGGTTCAGTTTATGTTAAAGCTAATATTTTTTCCAATAAATTTTTCCCCCCTATAATTAGCAGGGTTGCTACAGCTCAAGGAATTTCAGAAAGTCAGGAAATGTCAGGAAAAACCTGAAAAAGTTAGGGAATTTTTTATTAGAGTTATTAAATGCCAAGAATTTATGTTGAGCAAATGCTCTCGCGAGAATATGCTCAGCATTCAAGCTCGAACAGAGCATTGATAAACATTGAAGTGAAAAGTAGAAAATTAATCTTTTTTGGTTGAATTCAACTATTCTTGGTATAAAATTGAAATCCTTTTTGGTTAAAATATAAAATATCACTTTTTCGTTGAGAATTTACCTTTTTTGGTAGAACTTAGTTGGAAGTGAAACTACTTAGTTAAATAATCATTTATCTGGTGGATGCTTCATCATTTTAGTTGAAAAACCTTTCTTTTGTTCAAAATTTAATTATTTTGTTGAAAATTATGTTTTCTGGATGAAAATCAATTGTTTCAACTGAAAACTTAACTCGTACATGTTTCGTTCATAATTTATCATCTTATGTTGAAAATTCAAATATTCGGTTTAAAATTCCTGTATTTTATTGAAAAGTCGAATTTTTTGGGAGAATAATTTATCTTCTTGGTGACTAATACATTTTCTTTTTTGTGAAATTCCTATAAAAATTCCAATATTTGATTGAAAATTCATGTACTTTGTTAAAAATTCATCTTACTGGTTGAAAATTGATCTTTTTGGTTGAAAATGACATTTTTCTTATTGAGAATTAGAATTATGATAGAAATTTAATCTTCTTGGTTGAAAAGTATACTATTTCATTAAAAATTTAATTTAATTTAATTGAAAATTAAACTATTCTACTTTTAGTTAAAAATTCCTCTGGTTTCGGTGAAAATTGAACTATTTGTTGAAAATCCGTCCTTTTTCGTAAAATAGTACTCTCATTAGTTGAAATTTCACCTTTTTGGTTGAAAATTAATCTATTTGGGTAAAAATTCATTCGTTGAGAATTTATTTTACTAACTGAAAATTTTTGTAGAAATGTTATCTTTTTAGTGTAAAATTCATGTATTTGGTTATGAATTAAATTTCGCTGTTGAAGATTCATCATTTTAGTTGAAAATTCACTTTAACTTTTTCATTATTTGTGAAAAGTTTACCTTCTTTCATGGAAATCTTTGTCGTTAAAAAATTATCTGTTTAGTAGAAAATTTAACTATTCTATTTTTTGTTAAGAATTTATTTCTTTCGTTGAAAAAGCTAGTCGAAAATTATTTTTTTTTCTGTTGATAGAAAATTCATCTTTTGGATTGAAAAATTCACTGTTTGGTCCAAATTTCATATTTTTTGTTGAAAATTCGTCATTATAATTCAAAATTAATTTCTTTGGTTCAAAATTCGTTTCATTTTAGTTGAAAATTATTTTTTCAACTGAAGATATAACTCTTCCATTTTTGCTTGAAAATATATATTTTTAGTTGAAAATTAATTAGTTTTGCTGAAACTTTTTTTATTTTTAATTTGGTTTTCCCATTGCACATTGAAATATTATATTTTTGGTTTGGGAATTTATCTTCTTTAGTTTTAAATTTAATTATTTTGTTGAGAATTAATTTTTTTATTGAAAATTGACTGTCTTAACTGAAAATGTAATTCTGCTATTTTTTGTTAGGAAATAATTTTTTTTTGAAAATTTATTTTTATGACATTTCAATTAATATAATTTCGGTGGAAAATTGATTTTTTAAATGAAAATTCATATACTTTGTTGAAAATGAGTCTTTTTTGGTAGGAAATTAATCTTGTAGGTAAATCTTCTTCACTGAAAATTCATCAGTTTGGTTGAAAATTGAACTATTTGGTTAAAAGTACATTTCATTTGTTTATAAATTAATCTTATAACGGAAAATTTATCTTTTCTATTTGAATTGAAAATTGATATTTTTTAGTTGAAAATTCATATGTTTTGTTGAAAATTAGAATGTTTGGTTGAAAATTGGTCTTTTTGGGTAGAACATTTTTCTCGGTGGTTAAAAATTCCATTATTTGGTTGACACATAATTTTTTTAGTTATAGATTCATTATTTTAGTTAAAAACTTATTTCTTTGGTTGTAAATTCAACATTTTCATTGAAAATTATTATTTTTTTTATTTAAAATTTATTTCTTTAACTGAAAATGTAAACATTCCATTTCTGCTTGAAAATTGAACTTTTTAGTTGAAAATTTATTTGTTTTGCTTAAAACTCGTCTTTTTTGGGTAAAAATTTAATTACTTTGGTAGAAAATTCGTTGTTTTTTGGCTTTAAAATTCAACTATTCTAGTTGAAGATTCATTATTTTAGTTGAAAATTAATCGTTTTGGTTAAAATTCAATTACTTCATTAAAAGTTGAACTTTTTTGATACAAATGTATTTTTTGAGTTGAAGATTCATCACTTGAATTGAAAATTCATCTCTTTGGTTGAAAATTTAACCATTTTTTTTCAAATCGTCTTCTTTGGCAGAAAATTATTCTATTAAATTCTATAAAATTATTCTATTTTTTTGTTGAAAACTAATTTTTTTCAAGTGAAAATGTAACTACTCCAGTTAAAATGTCAACAGTTTTGTTAAAAATTAATTGTTCTTTTGGTTCAAAATAATTATTAAAAACTGAAAATAAAACTAGTCCTGTTAAAAATTTAAATATTCTATTGAAAATCATTATTTAGTTGGAAATTAACTTTTTTAAACTGAAAATTAAAATAATGCTATTGGGTTAAAACTCAATTTTTTGGTTATGGATATAACACTTTGGTTAAAAGCACATTCTTTTTTGTTGTTAAAAATTCATATTTTCGGGTTGAAAACTTTTTTGTAGAAACTTCATCTTTTTGGCTTGAAAATCTAACATTTTGGATGTGATTTTTTTTTATTGACTGAAAAATATTTTTTGGTCAAAAATTCTACTCTTATATTGAAAATTCATCTTTGTGGTTGAGGATTCGATAAGTTTTTTAAAAATTCTTATTTTTTCGTTGAATTTGGCTGAATAATATTTTTTGGTGAAAATATCAACTATTACAGTTTTTGTTGAGAATTCATTTTGTTGGTTGAACATTCATCACTTTGGTTGAAAATTCCATTTTTTTGGCTGAAGATTAATTGTTTTAACTTGAAATTTATTTATTCCATTTTTGGTTCAAAATTTATGTTCTTGAGTTGAAAACTCAACTATTCAATTGGAAATTTACGTATTTTGCTTAAAAATCGTCCATCAAAAATGTATCTTTTTTAGTTGAAACTTCAAGTATTTTGTTGAAAATTCGTCTTTATTGGTAGAAAATTAGTCTTTTCAGGGAAAATGACAAATTGGTCAGGGATAGGGAATTTCGAAACTGAGATTTTGTAGCAACCCTAATTAACTTAAATACGTCTAAGTCGAGGAATGCAATTTTATCAGATTATTGAATATTATAATTTTTAAAGGAGATAGGTCAACACAAGTTTCAGATAAGCATCGCAAGATAACAAAAGTTAGATAATATTTTCTACGATTGGTATCATAAGAATTCATTAGTTGACAGATTTTATATTCTGAAATCGGGCAGACTCATCATGGTGGTGTCATGGAATTATTTGGGGCTGAAATATATTGTTTTCCAAGACACAACAGTTGTAGATCTGTGTCTACAAAAAATTTCAGCTACATTTCAGCAATTACAGCTAGAAGCTGTTAGATATCTACACACATAATTACTTGATTATGCAATATCTACCTATCAAGCAGCTACGAGTTCGATGAAACTGAAAGAGATTACCTATTTAATCAATTAGCAAAACCTTTTATACTCTTCGGAGATTTTGAAGCTCATAACACTCTATATGGGGCAGCTCAAAAACTAATTATAGAGGAAAAAACATTGAAAATGTTGTTGATAACCAGGATCTCTTCATTCTTAACAATGGGTCTCCAACCCATCACAACATCGCCCACGGAAACTGATGGTGATCACTTTTTAATTAACTTCACATTACCTAGTTCAGAACTTAATATAACCAACTCACCCAAATCGAGCTTCAAAAAAGCCAACTGAAGCAGTAGAAAAAACTAGTATAAAATCAACAAAGAAACACCCTCCATTATGGAACGAAGCACCTCAAAAAGCAAGGGAAGCAAAAATCACGTATTTAACAGGCTAACAGAATCAAACACCCTTTTGAATAAAATTGAATTAGAAAAATGCAGAGCTAAAGCCCATCGGATTTATATATAGAATAACAGAGACAAATGGATCAAGTACTTATCAACCCTTAATAACCAAGTTTCCAGGTCGACAATCTGCAATAAAGTCCTGAAAGTCATAAGGTCAAAAGGGAACCCAGGAATAGTTAGATTTAAAATTCCAGATGAAACAATAACAACCGATTTAAAAAAAATGGACAATGTAATAGAAAAAGAACTACAAAAAGGTCCAGCAATGAGAACTTCCATCCTTCCTTCAGGGGGCACAAGGAAGCTGAAGAATCCAAATCCCCAAACGAAAGGTCCTCAAACAACATAGTCTTCTCTGAAATCAATAAAGATCTAACAATTGAAGAACTTGAAACTTTAGTCCAGAAGTCAATTGGTACAAGCCCAGGCCAGATGGAATACCATACGCTTTCCTTCAAAAACCTTCCATCCTCTGGCGAAGACTACCTTCTATCAATCTTTGAACATATCTGGTAAATCAAACTTTTCCTTCCATTTGGAAAGAAGCTATAGTGGTTTCGATCCCGAAACCCCGCGAAGATTCTTCGCAATTTACAAATTACCGACCAATCTCTTGTATACGCACTATGTGCCAGCTCTTTGAAATGACAATTAAGGACAGATTGCGTTGGTACCTGGGAAAAAACAATTCTTTGCCTTTAAAGAAATTGGATTCAGATACGAAAGGTCGACCACAGATCTTGCCATCCAACTTCAGACCAACAGCTGCCAAACCTTCAATAATAAACATCTCATGGTTGTATGCCTCGACATTGAAAAGCATATGGAAGGTTTTGGAAAGAGGATATTGTTAATATCTTAGAAGGAGCAGGAATAGATGGACATTTTTTAGCTTTTATTAAAAACTTTTTCAACGAACGACACATCGAAGTTCGAGTGAATGGATACCTATCGGATAAATTCAAACTGGATAATGGTATGCCCCAAGGTTCCGCAATAAGCGCAACTCTCTGCATAATTTCAATCAATGGCGTCATCAGCACACATAAACGAGTAGGAGTCACAATTTTTACTGACAATTTAACTATTTACTGCAAAAGAAAACACTGCGAATCTCCCAATAGCTGCCCTTCAAAGAACCTTCGATCAAATATGGGATTGGTGACTCGGAACCGATATCCGTCACATACTTATAACTTGATCAACACGACATCAAAAGAGTAAATCAGGTTTAGCTACTAGGATTGTTTTTGGATCCAAAAATGACATGAAGGCCTCACATTCTGAAATTAAAAGAAGATTGCAAAAAAACGTATAAATATTCTCAAAATTGAGGTACCTCCCTTAGACAACAGAAGACTATCTCACTCTAGAACAAGTATCGATAGCAGCCTACAAGGATGATCCAACCCATGAACTACTCTTTCAGAAAAAAAACTAACGACTATCAAGAAAAGCCAAATATAAGAAAACTAATTGGAATAATCCTGAAAAACTATTTAAACAATCAACTAAAATCCCCCCTATTCAGATTAACCAAATTATTGCTGATCCTCCATGGTGTATAAACATATATGAGAAGCAGATCTGAGACTTTCACGGTACAAGAAGGAAGAACTCCCGAACACACAATGGATAGACCTCTTCGAAAAAATGAAAGATTGTTAATTCGCCCCAATTTTCACGGATGGATCCAAAACTGAAACTGGAACTGGCAGTTCTATCTACGCCAACAATATAGAACACTATTTCAGTTTACCAGAACGTTGCAGAGAAATCAATCAGCGAAATCTGCAGCGTCTCTCTTAGTAGCCTCCAAAACATTAAAAAAAAAGAACTCCCAAGACCTAAGAATCTATACAATCTACAAAATATACACGAAATGCAAACAAAACAACAGAAACATGATTGCCGCGTATATCCTTTTTCAGTAAGGAATCAGGGGTGACAACTAACAATCAGGCCGACCTACTTGCTAAGATTGCTACTACGTTACCAATCGAAGAAGCAAATCTCTCCCTTCTTATTTTCGATGCCAAAAATTGCCTTCAACAAATAGTCCATAACCATAATTTAAATTGAAAATTCATCTCTTTGGTTGAAATTGAACAGTTTTGTTGAAAATTCGTCTTAATTGGTAAAAAATTGAACTATTCTAGTTGAAGATCCATCATTTTAGTTGAAAATTCATCACTTTGGTTGAAAAGTTAACTATTTTCTTGAAAATTATTCTTTGAATAATCATCTGAATAATGTGGTGTCCGAATCCCACCGGAGCTAGAGAGAAATTTTTGTCACAATTTAAGTATCAATATTTTATGAAAATTTTGAAACGACCAATAGACAAAAGCCTTTAACATCATAATTGATTGATAGTGATAATTATTCATTATTACGTATTACCCTGGTCAAGAAAATTAACATGAAAAATTTAATTTAAACCTGTCTGTTTAAGTGCTATAATCTTGCAAGTATAAGGAATGACATCGACATTCTACTTGTACGGATTGTGAAGAAAATTATCTCGTTTCTCCGTAGCTTAGTGGCCAAGAGCATCAGACCGGAAATCTGAATGACGTCGTGTTCGAATCCCACCGAAGCTAGAGAGAAATTTTTTTCACAATTTAAGTATCAATATTTTATGAAAATATTGAAGCGACCAATAGTTAAAAGCCTTTAACATCATAATTGATTGATAGTATTGATAGTGATAATTATTAATTATTACGTATTACCCTGGTCAAGAAAATGAACACCAAAAATTTAATCATTCTTTTTGGTTGAAAATGATTCTTTTTGGTTAAAAATTCAACAATTCCAGTTGAAGATTCACCATTTTAGTTAAAAATTAATCTTTTTTGTTGAAAATTAATCTTCTCTGTTAACAATTAACCTATTTCAATCAAAGATTCATTACTTTAGTTGGAAATTCATCTGTTTGGTTAAAAATTCATCTCTCTGGTTAAAAATTTAACTATTTTGTTCCAAATGTAACTATTTTGTTGAAAATTCGTCTTTTTTGATAAAAAATTATTCTTTTTTGTTGAAAATTGAACAGTTTTTATGAAAATTCATGTTATTTGGTGAACAATTTACCTATTCTAGTTGAAGATTCATCATTTTAGTTAAAAATTCATCCTTTCGATTGAAAATTTATCCTTTTGGTTGAAAATTCCTCTATTTGGTTGAAAATTTAACTATTTTGTTGGAAATATATCTTTTTTGATAAAAAATTAGTTTTTTTTCTTGAAAATTTAACAGTTTTGTTGAAAATTCGTCTTCTTTGAAAATAAATTTAATTATCCTAGTGGAAGATTTATCATTTTAGTTGAAAATTCATCTTTTTGGTTAAACTCTCTCGTTAAAAATTGTTTTTATTTTGTTGAAAATTTTTTTGTTTTGTTGAAAATTCATAATTTTAATTGAAAATTCATCTCTTTGGTTGGCAATTTTACAGTTTTGTTGAAAATTCGTCATCTTTAGTAGAAAATTATTCATCTTGGTTGAAAATCAATCTTTTTTGTTGAAAATTAATCTTTTTTGTTAAAAATTAATCTTCTTTGTTAAAAATTAATCTTCTTTGTTAATAATTAACCTATTTCAGTCAAAGATTCATCATTTAAGTGAAAAATTCATCTGTTTGATTGAAAATTCATCTCTTCGGTCGAAGATTTGTCCTTTTTCGTAGAAAATTATTCTTTTTTGTCGAAAATTTAACAGCTTTGTTAAAAATTCATCTTATTTGGTGAAAAATTCAACTATTCCAGTCATTTCTAGCTGAAGATTCGTAAATTTAGTTAAAGATTCGTAAATTCTGGTTTAAATTCATCTTTTTGGTTGAAAATTTCACTATTTTGTTTAAAATTCGTCTTCTTTAGTTGAAAATTATTCTTTTTTGTTGAAAATTGAACAGTTTTGTTCAAAATTCGTCTTTTTTGGTAGAGAATTATTCTCGTTTCCTGACAATTTAACATTTTTCATGAAAATTCATCTTCTTTGATGAAAAATTTAACTATTCTAGTTGAAGATCTATCATTTTAGTTGAAAATTCATCACTTCGGTTAAAAAGTTAATTATTTTCTTGAAAAATATTCTTTTTGGTTGAAAATAATTCTTTTTGGTTAAGAATGCAACAATTCCAGTTGAAGATTCATCATTTTAGTTGAAAATTCATCTTTTTGGTTAAACTTTTTCGTTAAAAATTTCATTTTTTGGTTGCAAATTTATTTTTTTTTTGTTGAAAATTCATTTTTTTTATTGAAAATTTTACAGTTTTGTTGAAAATTCGCAATCATTAGTTGAAAATTATTCATCTTGGTTGAAAATTAATCTTTTTTTTAAAAACTAATCTTCGTTTTTAAAAATTAACTTATTCCAATCAAAGATTCATCATTTTAGTGAAAAATTCATCTCTTTGACTGAATATAAATTATTTTGTTCAAAATATAACTATTTTGTTGAAAATTCATCAATTTAATCGAAAATCATTTTTTTCGTTGAAAACTCATCTCTCTGGTTGAAAATTTGACTATTTTGTTGAAAATTCGACTTTTTGTGTAAAAAATTATTCAATTTTGTCGAAAATTTAACAGTTTTGTTGAAAATTCGTCTTCTTTGATGTAAAATTTAACTATTCTTGTTAAAGATTTATAATTTTAGTTGAAAATTCATCGGTTTGGTTGAAAATTCGTCTTTTTTTATTGTAAATTATTCATTCTTGTGGAAAATGTAACAGTTTTGTTGAAATTTCATCTTATTTCGCAAAAAATTGAAGTATTCTAGTTGAAAATTCATCAATTTAATTGAAAATTCATCTTTTCCGTTGAAAATTCATCTCTTTGGTTGAAAAATTTAACTATTTTGTTGAAAATTCGTCTTTTTCGTTAGAAAATTATTCTCTTCTGACGAAAATTACAAATGTTTGTTGAAAATTCGTATTCTTTGGTAAAAAAAATTAACTATTCTAGTTGAAGATTTATCATTTTAGTAGAAAATTCATCTTTTTTGTTGAAAATTCATCAACAAACTTGCCGACCTACTTGATAAGTTCGCTACTACGTTACTAATCGAAGAAGCAAATCTCTCCCCTACAACAAATTCTTCTACACAGAATATGCCATACTAGACTTTTTTCCTATCAGATATTATTATTATTATTATTATACCATTAAGCCATTTCCCTTTCGGGGTGGGCGTGACTTGCTCGGTTGGAAACTAGTGGAATAGGTATATAGGTGTAAAGTAGGTCGGTATATGGGTATAAGGTAGATAGGTATATAGGTGTAAAGTAGATCGGTATATGGGTATCAGGTAGATAGGTATATAGGTGTAAAGTAGATCGGTATATGGGTATCAGGTAGATGGGTATATAGGTGTTAGGTATAGATGTTTTAGATTGATCTGGAGTTTTCGTGTTATTTATTTAAATGACACGTTCACTCCGCAACACTGCTCCGACCCAGGTTGCTGATCAATCTCTCAAAATTTATCAATAACCATACAATTGCATAAATTCAATTCTTAGGTCAACTGTTCCCAAGATACAACTTTTAACAGAACATTTTCGATAATTTTTTTATAATTTATCTAAATATTGGAATGGCCCTAAGTTGGTGAATAAGTTTTTTGGGTGAAAAAAATATGTGTCTCATATTTTGCCTTGAAAAACAATTCCGTGACATCACCATTGCCAGAAAGCCCTATTTCCTATTAAATCGGTGAGTTATTTAATAAAATATTAATATTCAGATTCTATCTAAAAACGGGTGTGGTAAATTGACCCAAATTGTGAAATTCCCTCAGGAACGGAAACAGCAATTTCACTTCGTGCGCCGCAGGGTCAAGGAGTTGACGGAGAATCGATATTGTGTCTCTATTTCTATCGATGCGGAGAACAAGGATACAGGTTTTAAAAAACTTTCCCTGAGAGACTGTTTAACCTTTCCCTCAAATTATTTTCAGAAAAATAATGACTGTTAGTTTTATTTATATAGCAAATTGAGTTCATGACATAATATTGACAATTTCATTACAGGGTGTCTACAAGGCTCTCTAGTGTCTGTCTCATCCCCTTTTTTCTTTCCATTGGCGTGAAAATAATTGCGCAATTTTTAATAAATTAAACAAATGTTTAACCTGTAGTTCAAGGCCTCTAAACGCAATGAAGAGTTAATTTTTGTTTGTGTGTAAAAGTGACAAATGACTTACGTAAAAGCTGCATATATATGACAATAAAATGGTGATAAGCATCACTGAAAATAACCTTAGCCTAATTTTATTTAGAATTCTACCATTAAGGGTAAAAAAACACCCTCTCTAGGTGATTGGAATTTTATACTATGGGTTTCTCATAGTTGGAATGTGCACTATTGATAGAAAACTACCCTTAAACTTTTGTAAACTACCCCTCAGAGCGATACTTCGTTTTTTCATAGTTCTCCACATAATTTCCCCATAAGGGGTTTTAAGCCTTTGAAGAACTGTAAAAGAAGAAAAAGATCGTTCCAAGGGCTAGTTCAAAAAATGTTAAGGGTAGGCGTACTATCATTTTATTGTCATAATTATAGCTTCTACGTAAGCCATTTGTCATTTTTACAACAACAAAAATTAACTCTTTATAGCGTTTAAAAGCCTTGCACCACGAGTTGAACATTTTTTTTAATAGACTAAAAATGGCACAATTATTTTTACACTAAACAGAAGATAAGAAAGAGAAGAAACAGTGAATAAAAAAAAATTAATTATTTTGGGTAGCAAATTTTCATATGTATACCTGGAAAAACTAGGAAATGTTAGGGATCTTTTTAAGTCAGCGAATTTTTTAGAGAGTTTGCTTTAATTTTCTTGAAATTGTAATGTAAAATTAAGTAATAATGTTTTGTATTTGTAAAAGTAGCTTTATATTACTAAATTTAACAGTTTTGTCGAGAATTCGATTTTTTTTGGTTGGAAATTAATTTTTCTAGCTGGGAATTTATATTTTCTATTTTTGCTACACATTTTTTTGTAGTTGAAAATTCATGTTATTTGCTGAGGATTCACCCTTTTTATAGAAAATTAATCTTTTTGGTTGAAAATTTAACACTTTAGTTGCATTTTTTTTTTCTATCGACTGAAAAATCTATCTTAGTTGAAAATTCAGCTCTTGATGAAAAATCGTATTTTTCGGTTGAATTCCACTGATTTTGAATAAAAACTAAAATGTTTTTTGTTCTTGAAATATCAACTATTAGATTCTTTGTTCACAATTCATAATTTTTGGTTGAGAATTGAACTACTTAAAAATTCCGTTTTTTTCAACGTTCATAATTTTAATTGAAAAGCTATCTCTTTGGTTGGAAATCTAACAGTTTTGTTTAAACATTCTTTGATTGAAAATTTAACTATTTTCTTGAAAAATATTCTTTTTGGTTGAAAATGCAACCATTCCAATTGAAGATTCACAAGTTTAGTGGAGAATTCATCTTGTTGGTTGAAAATTAAACTCTTTCGTTGAAAATTTATTTTTGTTGTTCTTAAAAATTCATAATTTTTATTGAAAATTCATCTCTTTGGTTGAAAATTTAACAGTTTTGTTGGAAATTCGTCTTCTTTGGTGAAAAATTATTCTTCTTGGTTAGAAATTAATCTTTTTTGTTAAAAATTAACCTATTTCAGTCCAAGATTAATTAATTTAGTTGGAAATTCATCTCTTTGGTTAAGAATTCATCTCCCTGGTTGCAAATTTAACTATGTTGTTCAAAATGTAACTATTTTGTTGAAAATTCGTCTTATTGGTAGAAAAATATTCTTTCTTGTTGAAAATTAACAGTTTCGTTGAAAATTCGTCTTATCTGGTGAAAAATTGAAATGTTCTAGTTGAAAATTCATCATTCTACTTGAAAATTCATCACTTTGGTTGGAATTTTAACAGTATTTCAAAAAATTCATCTCTTTGGTTGAGCATTTAACTATTTTCTTGAAAATTATTCTTTTTGGTTGAAAATTCATCTTTTCTTTTAAATTAAACCATTCCAGTT
>CAKNXH010063146.1:54892-65139 GCA_932178445.1 Andricus quercusramuli
TCGTTCAAAATTTATTTTTTTGGTTGAAGATTCATCATTTTAGTGGAGAATTCATTCTTTTGGTTGAAAATTCATCTTTTTGGTTAAAAATTCATCTATTTGATTGAAAATTTAACTATTTTGTTGAAAATTCGTCTTTTTGGCAGAAATTTATTCCTTTTTTTGAAAATTTAATAGTTTTATAGAAAATTTATCATTTTAGTTGAAAACTCATCTGTTTGGTTAAAAATTCATTATTTGGTTGAAAATTTAACTATTTTGTTGACAATTCGTCTTGGTGGCAGAAAACAATTCTTTGTTGTTGAAAATTTAATAGTTTTGTAAAAAATTCGTCTACATTGGTAAACAATTTAACTATTCCAGTTGAAGATTCATAATTTCAATTGAAAATTTATCTTTTTGGTTGAAAATTCATCTCCTTGGTTGAAAATTTAAGTATTTTGTTGAAAATACTTTTTTTTTGGTAGAAAATTATTCTTTTTTATTGAAAATGTATTTTTTTAGTTGATAGTCAAACTCTCGTTAAAAAAAATTTTTCGTTGAAGATTCATAATTTTTATTTTAAATTCCTTTCTTTGGTTTAAAATATAACTAATTCGCTGAAAATTGATATTTTTGGTTGAAGACTAGTTTTTCAAAGTAAGAAATTAAACTACTTCATTTAAAATTTTAACAGTTTTGTTGAAAATTGTTTTTTTTTTGTTTGGTTGAATTTTTTTTTTAAACTGAGAATTGAACTATTCCTGTTGGAAATTTAACTATTTGGTGAAGATTCGTTCCATCAGTTAACTTTTTTTTCACTAAAAATTTAACTGATCTAGTTGAATATTCAATCATTTTAGTTGAAAATTCATGTATTTTGTTTAAAATTCGTATTTCGGTAGATAGTTAATCTTCTTGGTTAAAAATTGATATTCTTCGTTGATAATTCAACTATTCCAGTTAAATATTCATAATTGTAGTTAAAAATTCATCTTTTCTATTAAAAAATCATTTATTCCATCGAAAGATTTATCATTTTAGTTGAAGATTCATGACTTTGGTTGAAAATTCGTTTTTATTTTCGGTTAAAAATTAATTTTTCACTTAAAAATGTAACTATTCCATTTTTGGTTAAAATTTGATCTTTTTTATATGAAAATTCGAGTATTTGGTTGAAAATTCATCTTTTTAATTGAAAATTCAATTTAGTTCGAAATTCCTCAGGGATATTTTTCGATAGCTCCCTTTAATTCGTTTTGAAATTGTAATATAAAACTCAATAACAATGTTGTTTATCTGTAAAATTAGTTCTGTATTACTAGATTGAAGTATTTTGTTAAACTTCTTTTTTTCTTGCTTAGAAATTAATTTTTTTCATTGAAAATTAAAATTTTCTATTTTTCCTTGAAACAATTTCTTTCTTAGTGGGAAATTCATGTATTTTGTTAAAAATTCGTCCTTTCTTGTAGAAAATTAATCTTTTTGGTTGAAAATTAATCTTTTCGCTTAAACATCCAACATTTTATTTTCAGCATTTGAGTAGACATTCTATTTTATTGCCAAACTGAAATTGTATATTGAGAGATCGTAAATTATTATTTTCTATTTCGTAAACTTGAAATAACAAATTTTACTGATATTGCTTCATTGTATTGATCAGAAATACTTAAGTAAGCTTGAGTGTTTATTTGCTCTGTGAAAGTATGATTGAAGAAGAATTTTTATGCTTAATCGATTCCTCTACATGCTTAATCAATACCCTTGAAAGCACTGATGTTATTCGGAGAATTTAAATTTATGTTACCTAATGTGTTTGTTGTAAAACATCAGAATCCATCCTTAATATTCACAAAAAAACTGGGCCTACAAAATGTTGCAAGTAATCCAAGCAGGATAACAGGCAGCTAATTACTCCAAGGCGAGGTAAACTTTCCGTCGTTAGAGGCCTGTAACGTGCTGCCTCTAGCGGCGTCCGCCGAAGCTATCTTCGATTCTCCGCGGAAACTTTACCTCTCTGTTGGAGTACCCTCCCTTCAATTATTGGCCATCTTGTTTAAAAATGTTCGTTTTGAAAAATATAAATAAAACTAGTAATGTTAAACCACTATAAATTTTTGGATGGTAATTAAAATTAATAATTAAAGAACAATAAAAAGTAAAATGGGCGGCTAATCATTGTCATCAGGAATAAGGCGAGATTATAATGATTTTCCACACTTAAATTTTCGGTCAGAAAAAGAAGGTTGAAAAAAACGGATTCTTCAACAAAAAATCTTCAACAAATAAAATGAATTTATAACAAAGTAGTTCAACTTTTAACCAAGTATTTGGATTTTAAATCGAAAATATGAATTTTCTACCAACTAAGACAAATTTATAATAAATTATATCAATTATCGAACAAATTATTGAGTTTGTAACTAAAAACGATACATTTTTAACTAATAATGCAAGAGTTAAATTTTCATTTCAAACATTAATTTTCAGTTAATAAAATTCAAGCAAATAGTCCAATTTTCAACCAAAAAACATGAACTCCAAATGAAAAGTTTACAGTTGAATTTTCAACCCGCAAATATTAATTTTCAACCAAATACCTCAATTTTATACTAAAATAATAGTTTTCAACCCACAAAGACAAATTTCCATAAAAAAGTCGAATTCTTAAGCCAAGAAGTTGAATGATAAACTGAAGGCAATCAATTATGAACTGAAAAAAAATTTCAACAAAATAGTTCAATTTTCAACCAAAAAATGGATCTTTAACTAATAAAATTAATTTTCAACAAAATTGTTCAACAGCCAATCAACTAGCTGGCTGAATTTTTTTGTTTTAATTTCACCAAGAAAGACGAATCAACAACAAAATACATAAATTTTCAACTGAAAGTGATCAATTTTCAACCAATAATGAAATATTTTAATTTTAAGTTGAAAAATTATTTTTCAACCAAAAAAAACGGATTTATAATAAAACAGTTGAATTTTCAATCCGAGATGGATCTTTAACTAACCAAATAGATTTTTAACAAAGAAGTTCAACTGTCAACAAATTAATTGAATATTGAACGAAAAATACCTTTTTATCAAGAAAAATGAATTAACAACAAAATACATCAATTTTCAACCAAATTGTTGAATTTTCAATTGAAAATGATCAATTTTTAACCAATAATCAAATATTGAAAATTTAAGTTCGAAAATTAATTTAAAAAAAAGGATTTTCAATAAAATAGTTAAATTTCCATTCAGAGATGGATCTTCAACTAATAAAATAGATTTTTAACAAAGTACTTCCACTTCAAACCAAGTAGTTGAATTTTCAACCAAAAAACATGAGTTCTCAATGGAAAATTTAATAGTAGAATTTTCAACTACATGCGATCAATTTTCAATGAAAAATAGAATAGTTGAATTTTCAGTTTGAAAAATTAATTTTCAACAAATTGCGTAGTCAAATTTTCAACAAATACAGGTGAATTCTGAAACAAAAATATAATAGTAGACTTTACGTTTAAAAAGAATGAACTTTTCAAAGAAAAATACGGTGAACTCTTGCCTACTCTAAGGGCCGCGAAACATTTCTCTGAAATAGTAAAATTTGCCAAGTAAAATTCAATATAATAGAATTAAAAAACGACTCAAAATATTTCGCGGAATTTCGAGTTTTGTAGCATGACGTCACGGTCATGCTAGGACAGGTGGAAATGCCAGGAAGGATAGCATAGTTGACACATCTTGAGATGGGACTCCATACACCTTTTTGGAGAAAATATTCTAAACGTAAAAGTATGCTACAAAGATCTGAATAGTAATATTTTTCAAATGTAGAATGCATTTTCGGATTTCTGTTTCATCTTTTTATCGAATAAAGACCTTTCAGTTACACGAAATACAATTAACTATCCGACTTTTACGTTGAGAATATTTTTTTCAAAAAGGCGTATGCATTTCCATGACGTCATGCTAAAATACTCAATTCAAACCGAGGGCTTCTCGCTCTTCAGGCCTCTTTTTAATTGGTCAGCCATTGACTCGGGCGATACTGTACAGGGACCGTGGTGGGAGGTGACAGGACTGCGCAATTTGAAATAGCCCAGCACGGGGGACTTGAAATAGGTAAGCCTCGAAATAAGTGCGCCTGGGAATAAGCAAGAGTTCACTGTAGTTGTATTTTCTAATTGGGTTATATTAATTCATTTCACATTCAAGCGAAAAAATTAGAAAAAGGGGAAGTTTCTTGAAAACAGGGGAAAAGAAGAATTCTTTAAAATAGGACAAAAAAGTGGACAAGGGGAAAGAATGTGAAGTCTACATTTATATGGTTTAAGGGGGTTGTTGCATGCATTTTAGATGATATATTTTCTTAATACTGCATAAAATTACAAAAATTATAGTACATTTGAAAAAAAATTTAGAATATTTTACTCATGAGAAAAAAAATATTGAAAAAAAGTATCTAAAACCCTATCCAAACAACACTGTGACCTTGAAACGTTACATCCTGCAAAACCAATGAACCAATCAGAATAATGGTTTGCAGTGGCTTCATTGACTAACGAAGTATCCAGCAGACAGCTGGCGACAAAAATTATGACCATCCACATGTCGACGTTTGGCACATTCGCACTGACGCACTTTACAAATTTCGGTTTTAGTGAATTCTGAGCATTTTGAATACCTTTCTGGACCCTTATTCACAATTTTTAAAGACTTTTCAAATGATAAAGGCGAGAATAGGTTATGTTTACTCCAATCACTAGCAGCCATATTAATTCCACCATCAACTGCGCTAATCAGACTGATGTTTAATTCTGACGCTGGCCCAATCAGAATGCCTCATTTTCCCGCAAAAAATTTAAAAAGTATACTCTTTACATACTAAAAAAATCCAATTTATTTGAAAAAAAAGCTTTCCTCAAGTAATTATATTCAATTCTTAGTTCTCTTTTAATTTGACCAAGAAAATCATATATTTGAAAATATGCAACAACCAAATTGTAGAATAAAATCACTATTTTTCACTTTTTCACGCATTTCAAACAAATTTTATTCACAATTGTTTTCCTGCCAGTGTGATGTATTTTTTTAAACGCATCCTAAGCTAGTGTGGTCAACGAATATATTTCACCGCATTTCAGATGCCAATAATATAATCATTAGCATATGCTGATCACTGTATTTTAGTGGTCAACCATTGTGTTTTTTGATATTATTGTTAATTTTGTACAATAAACATTGACGTCTTTTAACATTTAAATTACTATGGTCATTTGCATCTTTAATTTATTATCCGTAGGTGCATTTTACAACTTTGACGCTATTAGCGGTCTTTACAAATTGTCAAACTTGAAAAATGCCCTGAGTGGCTAATTATTGTGACGATTACAGCTCAATTATCTACATTAGGGTGGCCCTTATTTTTCACTTTTCGAATTTCTCTGCTTTCACCCCCCCCCCTCCCCCGGTTTTGTTTGAATGCTCAAAAACAAAATCTCCTCCAAATTTGAGCAAAATCGGTTAATATTTAGGGGTCGCGCAAAGACCATGAAGTTTTCCATTGATTTAACATGGGAAAAAGTCAGCTTTTTGTAAAACTAATACTTAAACGCGATAATATGTTACAAAAAATTCCTTGTTTGAGTATATTGTGCAGAATTTGTCAGAGAATAAGAATCAATCATAAATTTTGAGGTTGAATAATTTTAAGCCACTTTTATGGGTCCCCGAAGAAAACCCCATAAGTGACAAATGTGAATTTTACGTAATATTGCGGTTTATTGACGGTTTTTGAAAGTTTTTTTTACATAAATAATCATTGATCAGTAATTTAAGAATACCCAGTCATTTGTTAACAAATATTCAATTGTTTAAACAATTTTAATTTGTTTAAACATTTAAGAGTATTCTTAAAAAGCAAAGTAAAACATAAAAATATGTCCATCTTTCGAAAATAAGCAACAACAAAAAATGGAAACAAAAAAATTGTTTAAGAAATTTACATTGGTTTAAACATCTACAAATATTCATAAGAAACAAATGAGTACTTAAAAAATATTGAAATTTGTCGAAAATTTAGTGAGAAGATGTTTCTCCTGCTTTTTTTAGGTACAATATATGCTTGAACAAATAAATATTATTCAAATAATTGTCAAATTATTCAAACTCAATATTTTATTGTTATTATTGATTAAATAACTCATAATGTCTAGAAAATACGTTCATTTCGCGAGTTAGCTGAAAAAAGAAATATTTAAACAAATTTTAATTGTTTAAACAATTGAAAATTAGCTAACAAATTACTGGGTATTCTTAAATTACTAATCAGTGATTATTTATGTAAAAAAAAACTTTCAAAAAGCGTAAATAAAACGCAATATTACGTAAAATTCACCTGTGTCACTTATGGGGTTTTCTTTGGGGACCCATAAGAGTGGCTTCAAATTATTCAACCTCAAAAGTTATAATTGATTCTTATTCTCTGACAAATTCTGAACAATATACTGAAACACATAATTATTTGTAACATATTATCAGATTTAAATATTATATTTACAAAAAGCTAACTTTTTCCCATGTTAAATCAATGGAAAATTTCATGGTCTTTGCGCGACCCCTAAATATTAACCGATTTTACTCAAATTTGAAGCAGATTTTTTTTTGGGCATTCGAACAAAGCTGGGGGTGAGAGCAAAGAAATTCGAGAAAAAAAATCTACCAAGTATAAATAGGAACCACTAGGGTGGTTCAAATTTATACCTGTAAAAATTCAACTTTCGATTTTTGGTGATAAAACCCCCCCATTTTGTTCGTTTTCCGGAAAAAGAAATTCCGTAATTTTTTATTTTTTTTTCATTCAACGTTAACCCGTGCCCCCGGGCTTTTGAAATTAACATGGGGTTTTAAATGGGAAAAGCTCGATTTTCAAAAAAATGGAAAAAAGAAGTACTTGTTATACATTTTCTGTCAATTAAAGTATTGTCACCTCTTGAGGAGTATTTAAGGAATAATTTCCACCCACTAGCTTTTAATTTGGACACACCTGAACCCCTTTAATTGTGCCCGGAAAATGACCCAAAAAATGCAAAATAGCAGTTTTCCTTCAAATTCATGCTAAAGACGATATTTTCAAAAAAAATGTCAACATGAATTATTTTTAATCGATAAATGACGAGTTTTAAAGTATATTTTAAATAATTTGGAATTGTTTAAACAATTAGTATTTGTTTCAACAATTTTTTTCCCCCTGTAAATCGTGAAAAGTTATTATCTTTCGGAATAAATCGTACATAGTTGATGAATGTCAAGACTGCAAAAATGGTTTATATTAATGATTATTAATGATTATTAATAGTTTAAATAATTTCAAAATATCTTAAGCAAAAAAATATTATTCTTAAAATTCGTTAATTGTGTCATTCATTGCTGAAAAGAATAAATTTTTTCGATTAGCAGAGAAAAAAATTTTAAACAAACAAAAATTGTTTAAACAAATAAAAATTATTTTAAAAATTGCTAAATATTATGTAGAAAAAAAATATTACTCTTAAATTCCTTTAATTGTGTCATTAATTCTAGAAAGTAATAATTTTTCAAGCTTCACAGAGGGAAAAAATTGTTTAAACAAATGAAAATTGTTTAAATAATTAGCAAACATCCTTCAAAAATGTATTGCTTTCAACATTCTTTAATTGTGTCATTATTTTCAGAAAATAATAACTTTTTACGATTTTAGGGAGAAAAAATTGTTTAAACTAATGAAAATTGTTCAAATAATTACCAAATAAGTTAAACAAGAACTACTTCTCTTAACATTCATCAACTATGTACGATTTATTCCGAAAGATAATAACTTCTCACGGTTTACAGGGGGAAAAAAATTGTTTAAACAAATACTAATTGTTTAAACAATTTCAAATTATTTAAAATATACTGTAAAACTCGTCACTTACCGATTAAAATTAATTCATGTTGAAAATTTTTTCAAAAATACCGTCTTTAGCATGAATTTGATAGAAAACTGCTATTTTGCGTTTTTTGGGGCATTTTCCGGGTATAAAATAAAAGTGTATAAATTTGGATGATTTTGTGATTTTGCAAAACTAAGGGTGACTTTAAGTTTTTTTCTGAAAGCATTCAAACCTCTGAAACAAATTGTTTTATGATAAGGTAAAAGGGGTTTGAATGTAAAAAGGGGTGACTTTAAATTTCTTTTCCGGAAGTATTTGCACCAATAAAATTTTTTTTTATTATAAAGTAATTTAACACTATTTTGAATTCGAAAGAAGTGTACAAAGGCCTTTATTTCAATGATTTTCTAAAAGTAAGGATGATTTAACATTTTTTCCGAAAAAACTTACCCAGATAAAATATTTTTTTTATGACAAGGTAATTCAAGACTATTTTTAATTGGAAAAAAGTGCATGAAGGCGTTTATTTTGATGATTTTGTAAAACTAAGGGAGAATTTAAATTTCTTTTCTGAAAGCACTTAAACGAATAAGAAAATTATTTTCTGACAAGGTAATTTAACACTATTTTTAATTCGAAAAAGGCATATAATGTCCTTCATTTTAATGATTTTTTAAAAGTAAGGGAGTTTTAATATTTTTCCCCCGAAAAACTTACCCAACTCAAAAAACGGGTTGAATTATTTTATAAAATTAGTGTTGATTTGAAACTTTTTTCGGGAAAAACCTCCAAATTAAAAAAAAAATTATGTCAAGGTAATTCATATTTTTAATTTGAAAAAAGTGCACAAAGGCGTTTATTTTGATGATTTTGTAAAACTAAGGGTGAATTTAAATATATTTTCTGAAAGCACTTGAACCACTAAAAAAATTGTTTAATGGCAAGGGAATTTAACACTATTTTTAATTCGAAAAAAAGATTATTATATAGATATTATTTTTATATAAAGGCCTTCATTTTGATGATTTTGCAAAATTAAGGGTGACTTTAAATTTCATTTCCGGAAGCACTTCCCCATTCTAAAAATCACTTATCGTCAGATTTTGTTCTATATTATTTACTTTTACAGAAAACCATTTTTAAACATTTTTTCAACCATTTCCTTAATTTGAAAATTCAAAACTTCAGGTACATGAATAGTGGATCCTCCCTCTTTAAGCACAATCTCAAAATGACCTCCAACCCCATATTTCAAAATCACAAAAATCATCCCCCCAAAAAAATCATCCCCTTAAAAATACTCACTGTTCGTGCATCTGCTTATACTGGTCCATACTCTTGCAATGAGCATTTTTCGCAATATCTGGATGAGGGTAGTATATCCTATCCGCCATGTTTCCAGGTGAGGGTGGTTCTTCCTGTACCCGAGTCTTCCTTACAAAACCGCGATGGCTCGCGTGAAAAAATTAAATAAATAAATAAATTGATTGTGCCCCGTAATTGCACCTGTGAATGAGAGGAGAGCACGAAACGCGGAGTCGTACCCCTTTTCACTTTCACTCACTCTCACTCGAACCGGGTTGGCTGATAGACGGACAGCGACTGATCCGGGAACCTCACCGTCCGTTATTCGCGATTTCGCGCATTTATCTTGCCCCCCTCCTCCACCTCGTACCCCTCCTCGCTCCTAACCCTACCGTAAGCGGTGGCGTATTCAGTCAAACCCCCCCACACACTATGAAATGTGAAAGCGATCGATACGGTAGCTCCCTGTCCTGAATGAAGCGGGACGTTCACAAATAATTTTTTGGGGATTGAGAAAAGAGATTTATGTTGATTTCATTGTAATATTATTTTTGTTTATTTAAAAAAAAAATAGTCGAAATTTTTTAGACCTGAAACAACAGTTTTGAAGTATGGTGCGGGGTTTTTAAAACACCTAGAAAACGTGAAAATTTGATCACTAGCTTTTAAGGGTATAATCTTTTTTAAAAAAGTAGTGTAACACGGTTGCGACAAGACAAGGATTGAGTTCATAGTAATATCATTTTTATATAAAAAAAAACAGTCGACATTATTTAGACCTAAAACAACAGTTTTGAAGGATGATGCGGGGTTCCTAAAACACCTAGAAAAAGTGAGAAATTGATGACTAGTTTTTTTAGGTATAATCTTTTTTAAAAAAAGTAGTGTAACGCGGTTGTGGCAAGACAAGGATTGAGTTCATTGTAATATCATTTTTATATATTAAACAAAAAATAGTCGAAATTTTTTAGACCTAAAACAACAGTTTTGAAGGATGATGCGAGGTTCCTAAAACACCTAGAAAACGTGAAAAATTGATGACTAGTTTTT
>CAKNXH010063147.1:0-47545 GCA_932178445.1 Andricus quercusramuli
TTTTTTGGGGTTGGTTTTGGTTGCACAAATTTGAACAAATTAAGACGAAAATAATAAGCTCACATAAAGTTAATTTTGGATAATGTCGGGGCCAGCGAAACGTTTCGCTGGCCCCGCCAGTGTTTTTTTGAGTTATCTGGTACTTCCAGTGTTGCACAAATTCTAATTTTGGTTGAATAAATTTGAACAAATTCTGCACTAAATATTTGGCCCAGAAAAAGTTGAATTCGCGTGGGTGGTGGGGCCAGCGAAATGGTCCTCTCACAATATTCTCGGCACTGTATGTACTTTTCGATAACGTGATCTACTTCAGCATCATGACGTATGTGCATTTTCGGAAGGCTTCATTCGCATTTGTACTGCTTGACAATCTTGTACGCCGTATATCATCCAAATTATGCTACAGACATTCCTTTTAAAGTTCTAGATATTTTGTTGAAATCATCATCTTCGTCATCGTCCTCTTCGTCAACCTCGTCGTAATTCATCTCTTTTGCAAGTTTTTCTTCTTCAGCAATATCATCCTTGTCAAGTTACCAGTTTCCATAAATGTCTTCATCCTTACTTTGTTCTTTTCTTTTGGCGCATCAAAATTCTGCAGTTCGTGATCAATCTCATCCTTTGTGATCGCTGGCAGATAAGAGCAACGTTTCCTCTTCCTGTAGACTTCAGATTCTTAACAGCAAGCACGCGTCGCATCGATAGACTTTTGAAAAAAGAGTTTACACTGAATCTGTCTTGCAAAATGCAGTCAACAGTTGGAAGTTGTGCACTTTGAAACCAGGTCGCGACAAAGAACCAACAGCACTTGAGCAGTCGCTACGATGCCTTTGAAGGAATTTATCCTTGTGAGCTTCCCAGTTTTTTATCCTTGGCGTGCATTCTAGATCCCCAGACTGAAAAGATCTCCAGGACTTGAATACATCCAGGATTTTTTCCAGACAAAGACCGCTAATTTGGATCAGAGTCGAAGTTGTACCTACTATTGCAAACATCGAATACAGTGGTTATTTTATCAAGAAACAAAATGGGACTGGCCGCTGCTTCAGAGGCCAATCCATCTTCAGAGGAAACCGTCTTCGAAAAATGTCTAATCTTCTGTAACTTCTAGTTTCGTATATGCTCCAATGTTAGGACCCCCTTCATAGCAAACAAACACTTTCATATCAGTACCGCATTCCTCAGCTCTATCAATGCTTCATTTGATCAGTATTGCTGGGTTCTCTGACTTCATACTACCGTGTGCTAGGAAATACAAAATCACACATTGTCATCAATGAAAGAGATCTAAGCTATTGAGATTCAATGCAGATAATTTATATGCAAGTTTTTGAATTGTATTCCAAACGTCTCTTTGTGTCCATTTCGTCCATTTTAGCTGTACATTTTCTTGCACATTCTGGCACCTGTTTTAACTGAATTTTCAGCCTATTCGTAACAGGTTCAAGAAATCTGGGGTAGACCTCTGTTTTGGCTATTCTCTTCTCAATAGTGCTGGAGTGTGGCAGCATCAATCCTGCTACCCTCATTCTATCGTAGCTAGCTTCTGAGTGGAAATTCCACTGAGTCACCAAATCCATCTCGTCCTTAGTATATGGCGCTTGTCCTATGCTAAAAAGTGCTATTTTAGGTATCGTTCGCAGTACCTAAAATCAAAATTATGATGCCGGTGAGATACAAAAAATTTGAATTAGAAGTTGGCTAAGCATCAATTTTGAAAGTTTCAAATTTACAAGAGTTCTAGTTTGAGTGCTTTAATTTGAAATTCAGTTTTGATTACTTCAAATGAATAAATTTTCAGATTTACGAACCGGGAGAAATCGTAAAATACCTGTAATTTTTATTCTCGACTGAAATGGGCAGCCCTGTATCTTAAAAGCATAAAAATATGACAATTTTCCAGTTTATTCATTGCTACAATTCTTTCTACAAATAAAAAAGGTCCTCGGTTTGTAAATGTTTAGGCAATGGCTCAGTATTGCATAGTGCACCACTTGAATATTGAACAAAAAAACAAAAAACATCAAAGGAGACAAAAACTGGATTTTATTTCATACAATAATAGGTGGTTTCCTAAGTCAGATGTGACATTTCCATAATATATCTATCTTCATAAAATCTGACCTCATATACATCGATACAATTTTTTTCGCAATTTTCGAAGCATTTTTAATTTAATTGTGAAGTTTCAATTTTTTTAACATTTGCATTTTGTAAATTGTATTATTGGCTTAGCTTCAGAGAATCGCAGTTTGCAACTACCTCAGAAAAACTCATGTCGACTGTTTTGTACGGGCCTACTGGAACTTCCTCAATTTCTTCTTGGGTCAAGTGCGAAACCTCGCGGCTTTCTATGTTAATTTTCGCCCGGTACCATCTTCTTCTAGAATGATATATTCCTTTAAGAAGACCACTAGTTTCCAATATAGCAAATACGTCACCAGTAGATGTTGTTAACACAATTTGTTCTCTTATTGGCATTGGCACGTAGACATTATTTTCTCCTCGCACTCGAATGTTCAAATTTGGATAAAAAGTGTATCTTCGGAATTCGAATCGCCGGTGCGGATTGCTTTTTGGAATAAGCCGGATAAGTCCAAGTTGTCCCAGTCCATATCCAAGTACGTGCTGATATTGAGTATTGGAAAAACGGGGCCTGAAAGGAGGAGACCTGGACCTGACACGTATAGGTGGCTCGGACTCGGAAGGAGACTGCGGTATGCGAAGAAAAGAAGAAGCAGAAGACGGGCGAATTCCAAGGCGCAGGTGGGAAGGACCAGGTGATTCTTCATCAGAGTTATGACCGGACTGTAAACTCAATTCTGCAAGAAGTAGAGGCTTAATTAGTTTCAAAGGACAGACTTGCATGTTGGGTGTTTTCCGGGTCACTGGTTTCAAACCTGAAGTCAAAATATCAAAATTAAAAATAGTGAATCCAATACGGCATATCATAATTGGAGTAACAATTTTTAGTGAAATCGGTTTAATTGTTACAGTTATGGTCCGTCATATTGTATTCGCTAAATATTCCAAATGGTGAAATTTACACAGTTCCGCACATGTAAAGTTGCTCAATCCACATACGCAAATTCTGGATTTACCCGGAATAAATTCAGATTTCGTCCTCATTTTGGACAAACACAGATAAAGGTTGGATAAATTATTAACAGGGATCGAATGCGGGTTAAATTGGACAAATTTAAATTTGCGGAAAGTCAAAGAATATCTTAAAAATAAATATAGGTGTATTATATTATTATATTTACCAATAGAATTAAGAATAATCGCGAAGAATAAGGCCAGAGTTTTCACGATCCTCATCTTTTCTAATTACAAGACAAAATGTAGTTAACAATCTAACTAATGAGTGTTCTGGTTATTTATTACAGTAAATATCACCTTAAGCTTTGAATTTCGACATTATCATTAGAGATCAGTATCGTACGAGATGTGTTCATATTTCATTAGTCAGGTTCAAGGAAAATCAACCTTAATATGTTCGTCAAAACTGATGTACCAATTTATATGATCTTGTACGTTTTAGAGAATGCCGGCTTTTACATAGAATATTTATATAGTGTCTTCTACAATGGCCCGTTTGAGGTTTTGAACAGCTAATATAAAACATAGGAAATATGTATATTCCACTTTAGTCGGTTCTCAAATGGTGTTTCGATATGTCCTGCTCTGAGAGTCTTTTGTTTTGATCGTGCCGTATCGTCTCGTCATTCCGAGCGAGAAGTTATCTACTGATTTTAAATTTTTACGCTTCAGATGTCAAGTATTTAAAAAATAATACAGAATTATATTTCTTTGGAGCCAAAATTGTTAATTTTGACGAAAAATGACAGATTTTGGTCAGCACTGGTACCACCGCCACGACTGGCACAGTTACCTTGAATGTTTCTCCAACTACCTTAAATTATTATAGTTACTGAAAATAAGATCTAAAAGGTACATCAATTTGAATTTGGAGTAGCTTCCACGAAAAAGATTTGTTTTATTGAACTTAGATGAAACCTTTTTCCATGGTAATATGATCTGATAAAAAATTTCGAAATTTATTGATTTTCGAATTTTCAGTTTCCAAAAAAATTAAAATTTTCGATCAAGGTATTTTCAACAAGAAGGTTGTTGAGTGGGTCACTAGGAAGAATTTGACTTATGCTTTTTTCGAAGATGATATGACTGAAGGTGTATTTCATTATCTAAAACCAGAAGTTAAATTTCCATTGCGAAATTATCTAAAGTCGGAAGTGGAACTCCAGTTTCTAGAGGAACAAGCAGTTCTTATGAAAATCTTGTTGATGAAACCTTCTAAAATATCTTTCACGATCGATGGCTGGTCTTCAATTGCTCATCGTTCCTATTATGGTATTACAGGGCACTTCATCAGTGATGATTGGGTTTCACAAACCTTTCTCATCGATTTCGTTGCTTCTAATGGACGTACTGCTTCTGCTAATACAAAGTTCATGGAAGAACTACCCAAGCCATTGCTTAACTTTGACGGCGAAGATCAACATTATCGTTGCAATTAGCACTATTTTGAATCTGGGTGCCCAAGCAATGTTGACTATCCTGCGGACAGATGGCATCAAGGAAATCGATGAGAATGCCTTGAGTAGTGAGGATGAAGAGCAGCTTGATGAAGATTATGGAGATAGTGAAGATGAAAATGATAGCAGCGAGAAACAATTCTATTCTGCGGAGAAAGAAAGAACTTCTCCACTCTCTTAGCTGAGAATTTCATTCAGTTTACTGGAGAATTCCGAGCATTGATGTTTCGAACAGATGGAATCAGTTCCTAAAACAGCAACGGGTTCAACGGATTGGAGATGGGAACTAGATATCGACTTGTCCCAAAAATGCGCTGGAAAGCACACTGGAGTGTTCCAGTGGTGGGGATAGCACGAACAACTCCTCCCAAATCTGACTAGAATGGCACGAGATTTTTTGTGTACTCCTGCTACTTCAGTTCCATCAGAGCCACTATTCTCTCGAAGCTCTCTAGTTGTACTCAAATCCTGGAATGCGTGTTCTTTGACTTCAATAATTGATTCGCCGTTAAAAAAAATCAATAATTCAAAACATATTCCTTAGAAAGCAACTATCAAGTACTAAGTAACATTAAATTATTGTTTAAATCTATTCAAATAATTTCTGATGATTGTTAATTTTTTAGCATGATCATCATGGAAAAAAGGTGGCAGTATATACCTAGACTTTTTATAAAATTTGTATTTTATGTCCTTTGAAGAGCGCTTAGCGGATTTTAAATAATTCATATCTGTGTTAATTTATTAAGTAGGTGTATTATGTAGGGTTTTTATATCTCAACTTGTCGCCGAACGCAAGTAATAATTAAAGCGGTTGCGTTGAGGAAAATGTATATCCTCTATAAAGATAACCACATTTACTTTAATTGATAATAAGCGAGATGAAAAAAAACAAGTTATTTGACAAGTGTGAAATGTACTCGACGAGCCGAGACGATAATTTTTACAATTGAATGAAACTTTTTCTCGTTTAGCATGTTTATCGTCAAATATCGCTCGGATTAAACATTTTTTAAATATATAAATCATTACGAAATCGTATCGCATGTATTGATATATTCGCGATCGATAGAAAGGCTGCCCTGTGATTTTATTTCAATTGCAAAAATGCTGACACTTAAAATATGAATTTATTCCTCACCTGAAATTAAATACAAGTTTTAAAAAACACCAGCAAATAATCTCGTACACTTTCTTTCTTCGTTCTATGATACTTCGATAGTAATTTGGTTATAAGTAAATAGTCAAATTACTTTAGAAATATCACTTTCTCATTTAGCTGTATGAGCAGAAAATGCAGCTTCGAAATATGAAAACCAGAGATTGGAATCCGTAATTATAAAAGGGTCCAGGGACCTTATTAGTTCAGTAAGAGTCTGATCCGGACCCTCAAGAACTTGAAGGCTCCAGCCTGGATCCTAACCAAAAGAAAGATGAGAAATGATACAAGCACCAAAGTTTGGCATATCGAAATGGCATGAACGGTAAAGTTTAGAATTCCAAAAGGGTAGAAGTGTCAAATTTTGACCCTTTTGATGTTCCAAACTTGAGCACTTATGTCCTTTTGGTGTTCCAAATTATTGCACTTATGCCCTCTGGGAGTGCTCAACGTTGTCTTTTATGCTTTTTTTAATTTGTTTGGAAAAATCGCGCTCTTTTTCTGTCTTTCTCTTTCTCTCCTGCTTCTCTTTCTTTTTGAACGCCAACCAATTTGTAAATTTAACAAATACAATCACGCAGAGAAAAAGTTATCTCGAAACAAAAGCATCGTCCTCTTGTCTGTTTTGTGTTGAACGAAGTGAATATATTTTTGAACAAACAGAATTATTTGGCTGCAAGATTAGGTAAAGTTAGTCGCATAAGGCAAATTTTTACTGCAGAAGGGTTCCTGTTTAGACAAATGAAAATCCTCTCAACCTTCAAATTTAAGAGGAAATTCCATTCACGTCAAGAAACATCCTTTTGTCACAAGACGACATTTCTCTGAGTGATCCAAGGCACCCTTATGTTAAACCCGAAGTTCAGGGGTTCTTTAACGGTTCAGGTCCAGACCTGGACCATTAAGAATTTAGAACTCTGAACCCGAACCGACCATCCATCCTACGTTCCACCGCCAAAACCAAAAGTATGGCCTTCCAAGAAAGGCAGAAGTGCTCAAGTTTGGCACGTCAAAAAGAGATTAATTTTATTGCCGGCAAACCCCGCAATAATATTACTGTAGTAGCACTATTTGCAAAGTCCAGTTTCAATAGCTCAGGTATACACGTCCCTCAATCTGACATTACCACATTGTATTTGTACAAAACTATCTATTCTATAATTATGTGCTAATTTAGTGCTAATTAATGCCAGGAGGCTACCGAAAGTAGGCAAATGTCTGAATATCAAGGAAGGTGACCCAGGAAGGTTCCGGGAATATTCGTGGAAAATGTTCGCATTATATAAATTTAATTAATTTAATGGATTCAATTCCTTACGAGCATTCCCGGAACCTTCCTTGAGAATCTTCCTGGATATGCGGACATTTACCTACTTTCCGGAATCTTCCTGGGACATTTTTCGGATTTCTCCGAACCTTAACATGGGAATGTTCCAGGAATGCTCCGCAAAAATTTTGTGCTATCCGGGCAATGTGGTCATGTCATGAGGAGGGACGACAGGCATACCCGCCTTCTAATCTAGTCTAGTATACACTCTAGGGCAGACATGCTCAGCTAAGGGAAATTCCTGCCGAGAACACATGTTCCGCGTCCAATACTATTTCTTCTGGAGAGCGGAAGTGGCGATAGAGGGGGGCACTAATCTCTCTCCTGTGATTTCACGCTGCACCTAGGTACGCAACTTCATGTCACAGAGGAGGAATTCTCGCACCCTTAAAACACCACTCCCGCTCTCCAAAAGAAATAGTGGTGGACGCGGATCATGTGTTTCCTGCGGAAATTTTCCCTATCTGGGCATGTCTTTCCTAGAGACTCCGTATAGAACCCTTGACACATCTTGAAAATTCCATGGAATTCTTTAAACACTTAGAGAAATGTCCTCTGTGTGAGAAAAGGATATTTCTTGAAATAAATGGAATTTCCCCTTAAATTTAAGGTTGAGTGGATTTTCGTTTGTTTCAACAGGAATCCTTTTGCAGCAAGAATTTTCCTTATGCGACTAACTTCACCTACTCTTGCAGCCAAATAATTCTGTTTGTGTAAGAAATATATTCACATCGTCCAAAACAAAACAGGCAAGGTGACAATGCTTTTGTTTCAAGACAACTATTTCTCTGGGTGAAAATAACATACGACATATTATTTAAAATTTTCGTAAATCCTTTGCAATTTTCTGTAGCTCTGAAATTACTTGGAATCTTTTTGAATAACCTCAAATCTTTTAAATTCTTTGAAATCTCTGGGAATCTCTTTAGATTCTCGAAACACACAAAATCTTAACTTCTTTTTTTCGAGGCCCTCAAAATATTAAAAGTGCAGTGAAATCCTTTTAGATCATAGAAAATTTATTGGAATACCACATTGAGAGCCTTTAAATTCTTTGAAATTACTAAACTCTTGAAAGATCTGATGAAATCCCGTTAAATCCATTGAAATTCCTTAAAAGCCCTTTGAAATATTTGGGAATCTTCTGAAACACCTTAGAATCTTTTCAAATACCTTACCTTGAATCAATGAAATTTAAAAAAAAATGTTGAATGAGTTTTCGGGCAATAGTAATGTCAAAAATTGTAAAAAATACTTCTTTATTGTAACCCCCCCCCCCCCCTACTTGTCACTCTATTTGCAATTAAATATGTTATTTAGTTTTGACAACATTTTTAGCATAAAAAAAGTTGTTTAGCGACAAAAAAAAATAGTTCAAGTTCGAAATTCTTATTTTCTTGATAAATTCGTGTAGGGTTTTAAGAAGGATTCCTTTTCTGCATGAACAATTACGTAACAGCATATTTATTTGATTATAATATTGTTGTTGAAAGATACATGTGTATGAAAAAAAACATCAGGAAACAAGTTTTTTAAACATTAAAAATGAATTATTAACACTGTAGTCTTAAAATATCAATAACTCTTATTGTTATTGTTACAAAAAGCGCCTTTCATGAAGTTCGACGCATATGCCTCAACGTATTTTTAATTTAATTGTGGAAGTCAAAGTCAAAGTGGTTGGATTTTCCATCGAATTCAGCTTAGAGGTATCAGTTTGCATCATCTGAAATGTGCTGAAAGTTTTACATTTTTTCAAATTAAATTATTGGGTTAGCTGAAGAGAATCATAGTTCGCAACTGCTACACTAAAATACCATTCTAATTTACGATTACGGCCAACTGGAACTTCCCTGATTTCTCGTGGGGTTAAGACTGCAACCTCTCCGCTTCCTATGTTAATTTTTGCCCGGCACCAACTTTTTCTGTTACAATATATTCCCTTAAAAATACCACTAGTCTCCAATATTGCAAAAACATCACCATTAGATGTTGTTAACACAATTTGTTCTCGGGTTGGCATTGAGAGGAAGACACTGTTTGATACTCGCACTCGAATTGGTGAACAGGAATCAAAAGTGTATCTTCGAAATTCGAATCGTCGGTGTGGATTGATATAAGGAATGAGCCGAATAAGACCCAGTTGTCCAAGCCCATATCCAAGTACCTGAATATCAAGAATTCTGCTAAAGGAAGGGCTGGCAGGAGGAGACCTGGATCTGACCCGTAGAGGCGACTGGGGCTCGGCAGGAGACTCAGGTATTTGAAGAGAAAAAGAAGGGCGGCAACTACCCGAGTGGAGAATATCAGTCACATTGCCGTTAGGGTTTCGGTTAGCCTGTAAACTTAATTCTGCAAGAAAAAATAGAGGCCTAATTTGTTTTAAGGGACATACTTTTATGTTCAGATATCCTGAATCATTCATGGCAATATTGTTTAATATCAACTTATTTTTTAAGAAAGTATTGCGCTTTCATACACATATGCGGCGGAATTTATAGAAACAAAAAGCCAATCTGCAATTCTTCGTTTGTAATCCGACGTGTTCTGAGTTGTTCACAAATTTTTCGATAATTCTGAAAATTTTTCGATCTTCCTAAATAAGGGATGAAAGAAACATTCCAGCACCCTTTCAGACAAATTTAGACTGATGTCTCTTGGATTGTGAATTTAGAGTTTCTCAAGAGAAAGTTGAATCACGAAGCTACCTTCTAGCTACTGGAATTCAGAGTTTTTGGTAAACGCGCGTAATTCAACACTCCCTTGAGGATCTCTAGGCGATTTCGGTGAGATGTTGAAACATATAATTCTCTCATGCATTGCAAGTTTATAAAAAAAACTTCGGTGACAACCAATTTAATAATGTAGGAAATTTCTTGATTTCCCGGATTCTAAATGTACCATCTGTACACGCGCTCCGATGGGGGAGTACCATTTGCGAATGTCAGCATGAAGACGTAGACATCTGGACGTGGCCAGTTACGCACGTGTAAAATTTCTCTGTGCAATTATGTGCCCATCCCTTTTATAACGCATACATGCGGGTTAAATCAGACAAATTCTTATCCGCGGATAGCCGAAATTTCATTAAAAAGTAATGATAGGTATATTTACCAATATGATTAAGAATAACCGTGAAGAATATGACCAGAGTACGCACGATCCTCATCTTTTCTAATATCAGGACAAACTGTAGTTAACAGTGTAACTAATCAGCATTCTGTTTCTATATTAGAGTAAATAGTACCTTAAGATTGTTCTTCAGCGATTATTATTGTACGAGATTCTATTTTTATTTCATTAGTCAGGCAAATTATCAGTCAGACAAATCGCCATTATCGAAGCAGATAAATAAAGAGGAAGCGAGGCCTGTAAAACTCGTTTACTTTCTTCCCTGCTTAAAATATAAGATAAAAACCATTTAGAAACCAGACACGGAACGGGTTGAAACCAATTTGAAACCCATATCTGGAATCTAACCGGATCCTAACCGATATCTTTATATGGGAAATGGTAACAGAAAATAAGTTTTAAAAATGTTCTAACCGGCCCTAAAAGTGTTCTACCCGGAATTTTTGAAGAGAAATTGATTATTGTCCAAGACTGAAGTTAGTTTCTAACTGGTCTCTAACTGGATCCTAAAAGGCACTTGACACTGGTGTGTGTTTTAACCAGCTCTAACCGGATTCTATTCGGCGATCGAAGAGAGAAATTAGATATTGTCAAAGAATAAAGTTAGCTTCTCACCGGTCTCTAACCGGTTTCTAAAAGGCACTTGACACTGGTGTGTATTCTAACAGGTCCCAACCGGGTTCTACTCGGAATTCGGGAACAGAAATTAAATATTGAGACTGAAGTTAGTTTCTAACTGGTCTCTAACCGGTTCCTAAAAGGCAGTTGATATTGGTTTGTCTTTTATCCGGTCCTAACCAGATTCTATTCGGCGATCGAAAAGAGAAATTATATATTGTCAAAGAACAAAGCTAGTTTCTACAAGGTTTCTACCCGGTTCCTAAAAGACACTTGACAATGATGTATCCGAGCATGTCCTAACCGGGTTCTATCTAGCGATCGAAGAGAAATGGAATATTGTGTCCAAAGTTAGCTTCTAACTGGTCTCTAACCGGTTCCTAAAAGGCACTTGATACTGATGTGTACTCTAAACGGTCCTAACCAGGTTCAATACAGCGATCGAAAACAGGAATTAAATATTGTTAAAGACAATAGGTAACGGTTACAACCCAGGTATGAAATTCGATTAGGTACCGGTTAAGAACCGGTTATGAATCAGATTCAACTATTGCATGATGCTGATTAGAAACCGGTTAGGTGACAGTCACAATTCCAGAGACAAAATACAGATATAGACCAGATAGGGCCGGTTAAGAACCGAATAGGAATATTATGCGGACTCAGTTACAAACCGCTTAGGTGACGGTTACAACCCGGGGAAGAAATTCGTATAGGGGTTGGTAAACCCTTAGGAATCGGGTACAAATATTACAAGATGCCGGATAGAAATCGGTTAGATGCCGGTTACAAACCTGGGAGAAAATCCGGTTAGAGACCGGTTAGTGCCGGTTAAGAACCTACTCCTAACCGGGTTCTATCCGATGTTCTAAGCAGGGTTCTTTACTTATTGATAAATACTGATATCACATGTAGTTAATCAATTTTTACAAATGAAGAAAACAAATGCAAATTTATTACATTTTCCTGGAAATGTCGATTTTAATACCTGCAAAAAACATTTTTTCCAAAAGCGGATAAGGAATTTTGTCACAGAATTCTTTAAAATGCCCTGTAACATTTTTGAATATTCAAAGTCTTTTGGAATCTCATCGAATGTTTTTAAATGTAAATTTCTAAATCCAATTCCAGGTAGTATTTCGAATAACGAAGAAATGAAAGAAGGCCCTGCTAATGTAGAAACTTTCTAAATTTTTAAACAAATGTCTATCGAATTCGAATTTATGAAACTTAATTTTATTTCTGGAAATAAAGAAATACCTTCGCTCGACTTTTAAAAACGTCTAGTTTTTCGACTGAAGAATTCAAACAAGGGATTTTATTTTTTAAGGCAGATGACTGTTTGTCGTAAAAATGCGACCAAAGCAGTCTGAAGCCTCAGTTAAAATACTTAGCGATTTCTTCAGAAGCTCATGAGATTCCTCCGTCAAAACGAGACTCTTAGTTGAATTCTTCAGGTGAAAAATGACCTAAAAAGCTTGCGAAAGCGACGTCATAAACATTTATCAGATGTAGTTCATTATTCCTGTGAATAATAAGGACTCTCATAACTTTCAATTACTTCACAATTTTTAAAACCTCGTAGGAGTCTGAGAGTTTGAGAAGTGATTTAGTTCTGCAATAAAAAATAATTTTAAAATGAAAATTAAGATATGAGTAACTAACTTCATAAAATAAAATTAGAAGTTGTCACTCATCTGTTGTGTTTTCCCGAAACTGTCATTTGCGTATTCACTGATAAGACAGTGAAATTTAGTTCCTGTTCGAAGAGGCTATGGGCAAGGAAATGCAGGAATTCAGTTGCCTTTGCATGATGAAGACGAAATCGTGAGTAGTGTTCATGAAGAACCTTCCATCGGTATGCGGGGTCTTGCCGCAATCCATGAAACAAGTTACAGTACTTGCCAAAGGGCGTTGAAAAAGAGTAATCTCGATGCGTATCACTTTTTAAGAGTGCAAAAGTTGCAAGAAAATGACTTTCCCAGACGCTTACAGTTTTGCAACTGGTTGCTAGCACGACATGCCAATGATCCAAATTTCTTAAAGAGCATTATGTTTAATGATGAATGCACCTTTGCAAGAAATGGAATTTTTAATTCCCAAAATTGGCATCATTATGGTTTCGAAAATCCTCATGTCACACTTCCAACCTGAAATTCTCAGAACCGATTGAGAAAAAATTGATGGTGCGGCATTGTGGAGGAACATGTGGTAACCTTTCATTTCATGAATACAATCCATTTATTCTTTATTCCTGATTCCTCTGTACATTATTGTAAACAAATTTACACACATTTTCCAACAAGATTGAGCTCCGGCACACAATTCGCTCGTTGCAAGAAGAGTTTTGAATAATATTTTTCCCAATGCTTGGATTGGCACACGCGGTTCACTTGCTTAATGATACCAGGGAAGAACTTCTTAATCGGCTACAAGAAGCATTTGCCTTAATCACCCCCGACATTCTTCGGAAACTGTCAAGCAACATTCTAGCAATATGAAGTAATCCTTTGATCGTATTTAAAAAAAGATGTGTTGCTACCTTGGATACGACTTTTTTAGTCCCTTTTCATTTAAGGAATGGATTGTAAATTTTTTCTTTTAGCTGCTTTAATATACTATGTATGTGTAGTCGGTTTATTGGCT
The DNA here is from genome assembly GCA_932178445.1 of Andricus quercusramuli. Classification (NCBI taxonomy): domain Eukaryota; kingdom Metazoa; phylum Arthropoda; class Insecta; order Hymenoptera; family Cynipidae; genus Andricus; species Andricus quercusramuli. Next base: position 13,442 of record CAKNXH010063147.1, read on the forward strand.
AGCACCGCCTTTTCAATGTTACACGACTTGGTTGTTGTTCGTTTTCATTCAGTTTCACGTTTGGTATATGTACCCATTTTATTGAATAGATGCTTCAACTTTAAACAAAATTTGTTTTGCATTTTTCAGTTTTATGTTTGGAATGTGTCACCGGTTAATCGAGTAGATGCTTCTAATCGATATGAAAAATTAGAAATACCTAGAATGGTCTAAGTAAAATTATTTGATTATTTATTATTATATTCCAGTGAAGCTAGTAACTTCACAATTTAATATTCACAATAGTAATTCTTTAAATAGTGCCGCTATATTCTAGCTTGCTATTCTCTTATTATAAAAAAATATTATAACATGAAATTTTACAACTAAAAGTTTCGCCTTGCATTTCATATACATTGATAGATTTTTTTTTTGTATTTTTGAAAGTATTTTTGATTTAAATGTGCTGTTTCAATTTTTTGTAACAATGTTGGCTAGATGACCTTTGTGATGTAAAAGGGGTCGATTTTTCCACTAACTGCAGCTTATTTATTAGTTTGCATCATGCATAATTAACGAAAAGTTTCACATTTTCAAAATTTTATTAATGGTTCAGCTGTAGAGAATCGTATTTAGCAACGACTATTTCAAAACTCGTATTGATTGTGTGCTTTGGCCCTACTGGAACTTCCTTTCTTTCTTGTGGGGTCAAGACCGTAATCTCGCCGCTTCTTACGTTTATTTTTATCCGGTATCTTGCTCTGGAAGTATATATTCCTCGAAGTATATCATTATTTTCCAATATTGCAAAAACGTCACCATTCGATGATGTCAAAACGATTTGTTCTAAGATTGGCATTGACTTGTAGACTTTATTTTCTATTCCTATTCGAAGTGGTGAATCGGGATAAAAAGTGTGTCTTCGAAATTCGAATTGTCGGTGCCGATTGCTATTTGGGATTAGCCGTATAAGTCCAAGTTGTCCAAGTCCATATCCAAGTACCTGAATATCAAGAGCTCTGCTAAGAGAAGGACAGACAATAGGAGTCCTGGGCCTGGCACGCAGAGGAGGCTCGAGAGGTCTGCCAAGAGAAGGCCTGGCAGAGGGAGACCTGGTCCTGGCACGCAGAGGAGGCTCGAGAGGTCTGCCAAGAAAAGGCCTGGCAGAAGGAGACCTGGACCTGACACGTAGAGGAGGCTCGGGCATGGCAGGAGACTGATGTATGCGACAGGATGAAGAAGAAGAAGGTGGGCCAAGACCCAGATGCAAGTCGGGAATATCACGCCAATCGTCATTAAGGTTGCGGCCAGCCTGCGAACTTAATTCTGCAAAAAGAAATGGATAGGAAATTTTTAAAGCACGCAACTGGATGTTCTAAGTTACCTGAGTTTTAACGAGAGAAATCATGTGAATAATAGCCATCCCCATTCTGTAAAATCTAAACTCAGTCAACCTTACGTTTTGAGTACATATATTAGAATGAGAAGGATGTTTAAAACTTACGGATCTATGTCAGCTTTCTTTAGTTTTTAGCAGTTTGAAGCATTATTAGCAATTTCAGGCATGAAAGGAAATAATTAATTTTTAATTTATTTGAAATTGAGCGCGCAGGAAATATCGATAGAAAATGGCGTTTGAAACGAAATCTTACAAACGACCAATAATCATAGACTATGATGAGTACGATTCTCCAGCGCAAATGTACATGTAAGGCGATAATTCAGAGAGCTTACGTATGGTCAATCGTTAACGACAACTCGTACCAAAATATAGTTTAGACGCAACTTCGAATCTTAAGTTATTTCAACGCCGCTCTTTCTCATTACGCAAAAGATTCGCGGAGGTATGCAATAATTGTGAAAAATGAGTTTTGATTTTGTAAAAAAGTTTGTTACGTGACAAGTTTCATATCTGTTTACAGCTTGGCGTATTTACCTGAAACATGATTATCTCAATTCATGATCTGACAATCTGCGGCGTTCAATGAAGGAAGTTGATATTCTATTAGATATGAATCCGTGGATGGAAATTGTAAATGCTATCCTTACATTTGATCTCTTATTACTAATTTTCGAATTCTTCTTGACTTCCATTGTATAATATATAACTTTCCTAAACGATACCACAACCATGTTCTTGTCATCTAACGACAATTCCATCAAAGTGTATCGTTAAGTATTATTTGTCTTTTTTTATTCTCTTCAGTGATCGAATTTTGAATGTCATTTATTTCGCTCATCTTTAACTCGTCATCTCCGTCTCTCGAGAAGCGCAAGTTATAAAGACTATTTTCGCCAATAATTTAAGTCGAATTTTAATTATATTGATACTTATGTATAATAATCTGAAATTCTCAGTTAGTGATCAATTATATTCTTAAATCCACAACCCTCGAACGCACAAAAATTATACATCAAACTTGCAAACCTCAAACCCACGAACCTCAAACCCAAAAAACTCAAACCCAAAAACCTCAAACTCCCAAACCCGTAAACCCACAAGCCTCAAACACAAAAACAATAAACTCACAAATCCATAAACCCACAAACCTCAAACCCACGAACCCCAAACTCACAAACCTCAAACACATAAACCTAGGACCACAAATAAACAAGCCCACAAACAGAAAACCCACAAACCTCCAACCCACAAATCCACAAGCCTCAAACCCCCAAACCCTTAAACCCACAAACCTCGAACCCACAATCCGTGAACGCATAAACCTCAAACCCACAAACCTCAAACCCACGAACCTCAACCCCAAAAACCTTAAACTTCCTAACCCACAAACCTCAAACGCACAATTCTTAAACTCACAAATCCATAAATTTAAATCCCCAAACCCACAAACCTTAAACACGTAAACCTGAAGCCACAAATCCATGAGCCCGCAAGCAGCAAACCCACAAACCTCCAACCCACAAACCAACAAACCTCAAGCCGCCAAACCGGTAAACCCACGGACCTCAAACATCAAACCCACAAACCTTAGACCACCCTAACCCGTAAACCAACGAACCTCAAACGCACAAACCTCAAAACCACAAACGTGAAACCCCCGATCTCATAAACCTACAAACCTCAAGCTCACAAATCCATAAACCTAAAGCCCCAAACCCGCAAACCTCAAACACATAACAACCCCACAACCCACAAACACACAAACCTCAAAACAACAAACCTCAAACCCCCAAACCTCTAACCCACAAACCTTAAACCCATAAAAATTATACCTCAAACTCACAAATCTCAAACCCACAAACCTAAATTTAAGATGGCGGAGAGCTAGTAGGACATGTTGTGTGCCCATGATTTCTGGTTTGCTGTTGGTGTATTTTTTTCATATTGTCTGCCCCCTGCAATATCTTATTGATGAAAAAAAGGTTTAATTTGTGTTTTTGAAATGCTGTGAATATTGGTGGCTTGAACTGGAACTAATGCGTGTGAGTGCGACTTGTTTGTATGGGCTGAATGTGCCTTACGCATCTGCAGCTGACATGGGCAACTCTTGTCGTTCTTATCTCATTGCTGGATCGTTTACTAGTGTCGTACCTATCTGTTGATTAGATTTTCTAATAGTGACATTTTTAATAATTTATTTTTCAACAGTTTTTCTAACAGATTTTCTAATAGTGAAATCCCCCCCCTCTCCCTCCCTCAATGATTGATGTTTTTATACATTAAAAACCCTAATTGATGGCCGACTTGCTAGATTTTGAGGCTCTAGAAAAACGTCGCTTGTTAATTCAGAGCGCGGACAGTTTTTATTTGACCTCGAAACATTGAGTTTTTGAAGTAAATTGAAGTTTACAAGTGAATGAATCAAAATTTTTAATAAAATATGAAGATCTATAAGAGATGAAGATGAGAAGGAGAAATCTATTAATCTTTATGACGAACTTTGGAATTTTTATTTTAACCTAGTCCTGATGAGGAAAACAAACTTGTTTTCGAAACGTCGGCAGCTGTAGAATAAAGGTCATTAACATCAAATCTACTCTTTTGGTCTGAAGTATGTCAATTCCACCTATATATATATAATTTTTATAAAGTTATATTACTCAGACAAACAACATCACTCTATTCCATCATCAATCTAACTAACAATGATTACGTTATTTCAAACTTTGGTACGATCTAAGCTGGAATATTGCTCGGTTGTTTGGACTTCTAATCTCCATAAGCATACAAACCTTATAGAAGCGTGTCACAAAAGATTTCTTAAATACCTTAATTGGAAAAAACTTGGAATCTACCCACCTCCGGGGTCTGATTTAAATACTCTTTGTAAACGATTTTCCGGCATTCTATTTTCGTTTAAATTAATTCGAGGCATAATTGACTATCCTGAACTATTGCAAATTATTCCTTTTAATACACCTACGCGATCAACAAGATCTAGGGATCCAATCTACTTAACTTCCAGCTTAGATCCTCGATCACAAATGTATACCATGTGTTATGACCTTAATAGAGTGTTTGCCTGTTCTCGTGAGGATATAGATCTCTTTGCAGTATCAGTACATACTTTTTGCAATATAGTTTGCGAATTTATCTCTAACCCACTTGTGTAGCTCTGTAATTGGCCTCTGGCTGTTGGGCTTATTCTATCAATAAATTCAAATTCAAACCTCAAGCACATAAACCCAAAACCACAAATCGACAAAACCTCAAACCCACTAACCTCTAATCCACAAACCTCAAACGCACAAACCTCAAACCAACAAACATCAGACCCCCAAACCCGTGAACCCGCAAACTTCAAACATACGAAGCTAAAACCCACAGAAATTATACCTCAAACCCACAAACCTCAAACACATAAACCTAAAACCACAAATCCACAAACCTCAAACCCACAAACATCAGACCCCATGTTCATAAAACTCAACATCTAAGTACATCATGCAGAATAGTCCACAAACTCACCAACCTTTAGGGTTTAGGGTTTCAGGTTTGTGGGTTTGAGGTTCGTGGTTTTGAGGTTTAAGGTTTGTGGGTTTGAGGGATAATTTTTGTAGGTTTGAAGTTTGTATATTGCAGGTATGTGGGCTTAAGGTTTGTGGGCTTACGCGTTTGGTGGATTGAAGTTTGTGTGTTGGATGTTTATGTGTTTGCTGTTGGTGGGCTTGTGATTTTGTGGTTTTAGGTTTATGTGTTTGAGCTTTGTAGGTTTGGGGCTTTAGGTTTATGAATTTGTGAGTTTGAGGTTTGTTGGTTTATGGGCTTGGGGGTGTTAAGTTTGTGGATTTGAGGTTTGTGCGTTTGAGGTTTTTGGGTTTGAGGTTTGTGGGGTTACAGGAAAAAATTATTCTTGTCCAAATTTGTTGCTTGTAACTTGTGGTAATGTGTGTGTATCCAGAGGTATCACTTTCTTGCAATTAAGTGTGTCATTTCGCCTAGACATGACTTGTCAAGCAAAAAATACCGGAAAGGAAATCATGACACATCCTTAAAGATATGCTCTGAAAGATATTCCATATTATAAGCATAGAATTTTCAGCGTGAAATGCTTGGATATCCCCTGCTGCAAGAATGGTAAATTCTCTAAAACAAATGAGAAATGCCAACAGAAGCATATAGAAACCACCTCAGTGGCTGCTGGTAATTCCATATAGAGCCATATAGACCCGGAAGTTTATGAGGATCAATGAGAAATTTCCAAACATGAAGTAAAGATACCAAAAGAAGCTTATTGAAAACACCTCAGTGACTGTCGGTAATTCCATATAGAGCCATACGGACGCGGAAGTCTCGGAGAATCAATGAGGAATTCAATGAAACGAAATAAAGATACCAACAGAAGCGTATAGAAACCACCTCAATACTGGTGGTAATTCCATATAGGGCCATATAGATTAAGATAGTTTATGATACTAATACAGTCTATGGAAATCAATTAGGCATTCACCGAAAGGAAATAAAGACACCAATAGAAGCATATAGAAACCACCTGTGTGGCTTTTAGTAATTCCATGTATAGCCATATGTATATTCTATATAGATTCTTATAGAAGTAGGAGTTTTATAGGCATCTATATGCAATATACCTTGATAAGAGGCAATACTTTGCGTACAGAGCTTTTCTTCTATGTGGTTCTATAAGTTCTTTTATGGGGGAAAGGTCAGAACGAACGTGTATAGCAAGTTTTAGTAAAATGCGTACAGCTGTTGAGTTTAATGGTAGGTTTATCGGAATATTCATTGCGCATATACGTGTGGTTGTGTTTTTTGCCTGATTTCAATTCGAAAAATTATATTGGGAGAAAAACAAAGAAATTTACACCAAAAATCAAAAATTTTGAGGTTATGTAAGAGCTAGAGCCAAATTGCCCAAACAAGCTTCAGATTCGTAATCAGCGGGTCGAAAATCGTAGGATGAGAGTATAAACTGTGTTTAAATGTAACTATGATCTATTTCATAATTTACAAGCTTCATAGAGTGAATGTACATTGGTCTTCTATTAAAAAACAAGGAATTGAGGCCACCGGTTTGGAGATCACGCGCTTTTGAGGCCTTTAGTTCCGGTATGCATGGACCGATACGACTTAACTTTACCTTGGGGATCTCTGGGTGATTTCAGCAGGATGTTAAAGCATATCATCTTCTCATGCATTGCGAGATGATTAGAAAATAATTGGTGCCAACTAGTGTGATACTTTGTTAAATGTATTGATCTCCTAGATTCTAAATATACGATTTCTGCATGCGATTCGGTTCGAATGATTTTGAACGATTCAATTCGATCACATTTTGCGCCAACACAGATAAAAAAAAATAAAAATAAAATTAATTAGCAGTTCGAACTCGAAAGTTCATTGCCTCACTTCCCGATTCGGGTATTGTTTCTAGGTGGATAAACACTACCAGTGTGGGTCCACCACACCCACGACGGGCCAACAGCACGCATCATTCTTGAACGGTCACCCATCCAAGTACTTACCTCGCCCAACGCTGCTTAACTTCAGCGGATCTTACGAGAACTGGTGTTTTTAGCGTGGTAACGCCGTTGGCAAACACAGATAAAAGTTGAAAAAAATAAGAATTGATATAGAATGCGAATTAAACCGGACAAATTATTAATTGGGAAAAGCCGAAAAACATTCGAAAAATATTGTAGGTGTATGATTATATTTACCAATAGAATTAAGAATAACCGTGAAGGATAAGACCAGTGTATATACGAGCATCATCTTTTCTAATTACAGGACAAACTGTAATTAACAGTGCAACTAATAAGTATTAAGTTTTATTATGAAAGAAAATGGTGCCTCAAGCGCGTTCGTCTTAGATTACCTTGAGAGATTATTATCGTTCGAGATTGTATTTGTATTTAATTACCCAGTTTCATGAGAAGATAATTATGGACTGAACTCGTTCAAACTGACGTCACACATTATATAATATTGTACGTTTGAGGGAAAGCCGGTTTTACATGAAAAATTTATGTAGTGTCTGCTATGATGGCCCGTTTTAACTTTCGAAAAACTAATGCTAATTCTACTAATTATTAAATAATAAAATACAAATAATTTAATACAAATACAATCATTAAAATACGAGTTCTATATATACACTGAACGCGTCCTCGGTTTGCGGATAGAGGGTCCCTGTACCAAGAGCTTCTGCTGAATATGGTGAAAGTAATTAATAAGTAGTCGAAGGGTGGTCGAAGGGGTGGTCCCGAATGAATTATCCCCAAAGCGGATGCGTAACAACCATACCGAGAGCTGAATGGTATCTTGGTGAGGTATCGCGAGAAGTCACTATGGAATACCGAGCGACCTCTCAGAGTATGCAGCGTTATCCCTGCATGCGGGGCTCTACAAGGAGGGACGAACCCTGTCCCTAGCTGTTCGTGGAAACAAGAATGATAACGCCAAACATAGTTGTAGTAAGTGCGACAATAATGCTGATCACCCTAGAGTTGGAGGAGCCAATCCAGACAGAGTCAATGCGATGGACCGGCGGAATCTCAATACTTTTGGCCGAATAGTCTGATCACTGTACTATCAGTTGTAGTGTGTATAATGCACCAAGAATTTCGACAGATGCAAAACGTGAAACAAACTTACGGCTGATGATAAGACCAAAAGACAAGCGCATCAACTCAACACAAAAATAGGCTGGGCAAGACAATATGCGTCCCGCATTCGGTGTGTGATTGACTACATAACATCTGGCAGGCAATTCACTGTCGAGGTTCGATAGTCTAGAGCTGAGGTAGAGGTGGGTCAGAGAAAATGAACAGTTTTTCTCTGATCCATCTCAAGTCTTTCAAGATCCTCCAGTTACTGTTAGTCAGGTTTCCCTTTTCCATTCAAAAATGACACCAGCTCTCAGCAGAACCGCGGTAAATCACACTTATCGCAACGTCTCACGACCGCGAGATGGGTGGACACAGGACACGACAAAATCATAACGACAGGCTGGCTTTACGGTTGCGAACAGAGAATCAGATTACGAACGTAGTTCGTTTCTCAGAGTCTTGGAGAACGATGTCAGGTCTCTAATGTGCAACGGAGACTGCTGCCAAAAAATTGCAGTTCCAGAAAATTTGGCACTTCTCGTTTTGAGCACAGAATCATTTTAAATCCTGTCAGCTGATAGCGTGCCTTGAGAGGGATAGCTTGTTGCCATAACTAAACCGCTCGAGGCCTAGAATTGTATTTCGCTCTATTCATATCGTCACCAGACTGGGGGGGGGGCGGGGCAACACTTAGTCAATAATAAAAACCATTAATTCTGTCAAAATCTATTTTACATATCAACCAGGCACACTCAAGGCCGGCTGGCCCGGCTGTCACACCACCCACAATCTTACACAAACACGACTAGGCAGTCCTAAATAACCACTTCATCACACACTCAGTACAACACGACTACCTCTCTCTCACATCAGCTGGGGGAGGGAAGGACACGTAATCAACACGTGATAACGCGGGAGCGTCACCAACCGCTCATATCGTGCAGAACGTCTACATTATGTCAGTCGGTATTTTAAGCACGCACCATGCACTGTGGGTGTGTCTAAGAAGTGTTCGCGTCGTGCCTGCGATGCACTTTAGTGACGTAACTCGACATAGACCACGAAAAATTCCATAGAACTGCTTAGGGAAAATGGCGATTCACTGGAGGAAGCTGTACTATGAACGCGTCTTCACAAACATCTGCTATGTGTGTTACCGTTCCATGTATACGGATCCTGGCTTTACGCGCTAAGCCGATATGCCGAGGTGTCGTCCGGCTTTCTGTGTTCGGTCTTTTTGCAATTAACCAGTGTAATTTTGCGATCAGGCGATCTATTATATCAAGCTGAATTCGGCCAAATCGAGATTCCATACTGGGAAACCCAAAACCAAATACGCTACTTGTTCGTCAATTGAGTATTGGAAAATTAATCTAAAATACTGCCAGGCATACCGGGCGAGAAGCCCGTTAAAATAAGAGTCGATTTAACATCCTCGAATCTACGTGCAAGGTACGTTCATCATTCTCGCCTCCGCTATGTAAATTTCAAAATGCTTCTCCGATTTGTAAATAGGTGGTCTGGTAATTTTCGTGGACTTTTCATTGAATTGGTAGAAGCCTCGGTGGCTCAGATGATAGCGCGTCAGACTTCCATGCACGAGGTCTGGGGTTCGATGCTTTTTCGAGGGCTTAACCTTGGCATTCGAAGCCGATTTTGAGAAGACTCGAAAATGAGTCAGCGATCTTCATGCGCTTGGAGCTCCTTTGGGGGAACCACGCTCGATGGTCGCTGGCACTTGGAGGCACGAAGAACTTTTCCGGTGCACTATACTCCTACCGAAAAAAGGCAACTTGTCCAAACCAGAGAATTACAGCCCAATAACTTGTTTGAACACACTGTATAAGATCTTGACAGTTGTCCTAAACAACAGGATCGTTCGACGAATTGAGCCTGTATGGCGAGAGATGTACGAACAACGTGGCTCGAAAAAAGGTGTAGCAGGCTGTCGAGAGAACCTGCTGACTGACAGGTGTGTCTGTAAAGACGCTACAGTCCATCAGCGCGTCCTATCAATTGCCTGGATTGACTACCGGAAAACTTTTGATTCAACCTCTCATAGACTTATTATCTGTCTGTTGGAAAGCTTGAAGGTACATCCACACATAGTGAGATGCATAGAGAAATTGATGCCTCTTTGGAAAACCAAATTTACCATCTCATCTAGGAATTATCGTCTGACGACGAACAATGTCACCCTCCAGAGGGGCGTCTTTCAAGGGGATAGTATGAGCCCTTTGCTTTTTTGCATCACACTTCTGCCTCTATCTCTCGCACTACGAAATTCTCCTGGATACCTCTGTGGCGACACTAATCAGCGTGAGCATAAGGTCACTCATGTATTTTATATGGATGACCTGAAGATTTATTCCGCTGGTAAAAGAAAACTTCAAACTGCTATAAATATCGTCAAGAACTTCACAGGAGAGATTGGGATGGACTTTGGTTTGGATAAGTGTGCCAAAACTCATTTGAAGAAAGGAAAGATTGCTGGCGTTCCCAAGGACCCTGAGCTTGTGGATACAAGTGTTATCAGACATCTTAAAACTGAAGAGACCTATTCATACCTGGGCGTGCCTCAAAGCCGCATTCAGGATGTAACATCAGTGAAGGAGTCTCTCCGAAGCAGATACAAGCCTCCTCTTCGACAGATCTAGTCTTCCAATCTGTCGGCGTTGAACAAGGTATCTGCGACTAACATGCTTGCCGTCCCGGTTCTACTCTACTCGTTTGGGGTGGTTCAATGGACGAAGAACGAGCTTAAGGCCCTTGATGTCGCCACGCGTAAGATTATGCATATGCATACAAGCTTGCATATCAATTCGTCAGTTCCGCGATTATACATTTCACGCCGTCAAGGCGGACTTCTGAATCTCCATTGTCTTCATAACCGAATTGTTCTAAGTACAGCTTGCATCCTTGCGAATTGCAGAGATCCCCTCCTAAAGATGGTCAGGAACAACGAGATGATTGGCGAAGAAGCATTCCTTTACAAAGCCGCCGAGCAAGCGGCAGAGACCCTTGGCCTGAATTTTAACATCAGAAGTGACGAAAGTGCATTACTTCATCTAGATGCATCGATTATAAAAGCTGAAATAAGGAAAGCAGAGGTTGAAGCATTTCACCAACAGCTACTCGACAACAAAATGTACGGAAACTTTCACAAAAATGTAGAAAAACAGTCCTTCTCGAAGGAGCAAACTTTTGCTTTTCTCAGATCATCATGGCTTAATTCTGGTGCAGAGGGTTTCATTTTCGCATGCCAGGACAGTGTCATTTCCGCCTTAGCCTAGCCTAGGGACGAATTTTACGTGTTTCAAACGTTAAGATAGTGCATGCTTGTTGGCGGCACCCTTCAGCTTCAGTATTAGGTAATTCCATATCGTATTGGATTGAATTTTGAATCATTCCCTTTAACGTGAATTTTTGTTATTTTCGTCACAAGTTATGTAACAGAAATTCTGAAAGGTGTCATCAAGAGTGACTTTTCTTGTTAGAAAGTGTTTTTTGTTGTTTGAATCTTAGTAGTTAATTTTCCAGAAAGAAATTTTGCTAGGTTCCGTAAATGTTACATTTTTTTCACTATTTTTGTTTCAAGTTATGCAGCAGAAATTCTGTGAGAAACCGAAAAGGATGACTTATGTTAGAAAATTTTAAATAAACAAATTTTCGTGTTTTCTCAAATTTGTAATTTTGTAATTTATAACATTATAACATTTGTAATTTTGTGATAAATGACTTGCTAATTACAAATTTGGAACCTGTCAGTCTCAAAAACTACAGCCATATAAAATTTCCCGTAAAAAGATTGAATCCTTTTTTTTCTACAAGTATCTAGTTAACTGTTGGCTATAGGAAAAATGGATAACATTTTTAGATTTGCCATCCAAATAACATAAGTATTGCAGTTAAACAAAATTATTAAAGCAGTTCAGCTTGAAGACGAAGAATGAAGTTTCGCTCGCAGCTCAATCGGTACTCATTTTGGACAAACACAGATGAAGGTTGGACGAAATAGCAGTTGAGATAGAATTTGGATGGAATGGGACAAATTATTATTAGCGGAAATCCGAAAAAGGTTTCTAAAATAATTACAGGTGTATTATTATATTTACCAATAGAATTAAAAATAACCGTGCAGGATAAGACCAGAGTATTCACGATCCTCATCTTAAAATAATTACAGGAGAAACGTTGGTTAATAGTGTAGCTAATCAATATTCTGTTTCTTAATTAGAGTAAATAGTGCCTCAAGCTTATCCGTCTAAGATTATATTTTGAGATTATTACTGCACAAGATTATATTTGTATTTCATTAGTCAGTTTCAAGGAACATTTTTTTATGAGGTTCATGAAAATTGACGTCACAATTTATATAATCTGTTTCGTTTTAGGTAAGGTCGGTTTTTGCTTGTAAAATTTACGTATCATTTAATATATTATGTAATATGTATAAAGGCCCATTTTAAATAAATGCCAAATCTCGATTCCATGTTTCCCTTTAGAATTTTAGAATAGGAAATACAATTTTGATTGTGCAATTATCCAACATTTAAAAATTATTCAACTTCTTTTTAAATTACATTTGTATATCATATGTACGGTTGGAACTTTTTCCTAAATTTACTTCAGATGCTAATAATGTAATGCAAATACAGTTGATTGTAGGACAAGTCTGTTACTTATTTGCTTAATTGAACTTTTCGACTTGAAATTCAATTTCATCTTTGGTTAACTCTAAGAAGGCATCATGTTCCATTATCTAGAATCGAAAATTGCTGCTAGGCTTATTTTAAATTGGTGTAAAATGGAATTATCTAATTTTTCTTGTAAGTGATTAACATCAATATATATATGAAACTTAATACATAATTCATCTAATATCGATGCATCCGAACTTTTATGCGCCATAATTTCCATGTCACAGAAATTTCATTTTCCTACGGAACTTCTGTTCTGTTTTGAAGTTGTGGTTTCTCATCTAGATTTATTTAGTCTGGTCGGTAAGTCATGTGAAGATGGCGCTGTGGAACACTTCCTGGTCACGTGCGGATTCTGTTTTCTTGAATTTCACTTGCAAAGTTATTTTCGGTATCTTAGGCACAAAATGGAGTTGTAAGTAAACCATCTTGTCGACCATTACTGCTAGATTTCTTTTTCTTTCGGTACAATTTAAAATTTTTTTCGAGTCTGAATTTTTGGCCTCAAATTAATTTGTGGTTGGGCAAACACCTCCCCCCCCCCTTTAAAACTATTTCGTTTGATATGAAATCAACTCAACATTTTTTTAGGATCGTTTTGTATAATTAAATAAGAATTCTTATTGGCAAGACTGTCTTGATAAAGTTAATTTATTTTTGCAAGTGGCTGGCGCCCTAGATTATAATTAATTAGATTGTTTCGACTGAAAAGAAGTTTGACAATTAAACAGAAAATCTAGTCAATAAATCGATCGATATCGATTCCTTGTTTTTAAATTAAAAAAATAAGAAAAAATTTTGTTCCTTTTCGTCCATCTACTTTTTTTTCGATTCTGCGTAAACGGAATTTTCCGGACCTTCTGTAAAAATGGCTCATTTTCCAATATTCGCGAAAGATATAAAGAAACTTGATTTTAAACTTAAAAATGTGGGTCTTTCATTTATAGCAAAAAGCATCAAAAAATAAAAATAAAGAAAAGCTATTTTTTTCATTTTAAAGTCCAAACTGTAACGCCAAGTCTATGTAATTATGCACAATCTCTCGGATATATAGATATATAGAAAGCAAATAAAGACTTTTCATGTAAAATTGTACGTTGGGTTTCGACTTCTGTTTATTACCATAATAATCACAAATTCTGGTCTTGCAAAACCATACTGTGTGCTGACCTCATGGATAACTGATAGTGGAGACTTCATTGTTGCTATGTCACCTTTGTGAAGCAGTTCCAAATCCACATATCTTCCTTCATCTGTAAGAAGGATAAAATTGTAAAATTTGTAGGTTTTTTCTAAAGCTTTTAAGGGGAAAATTCTTTTGTACTCAACTTTAGTTTTTGGGAAATTTTTGTTTTGTTTTGTTTTTAATGCCTTTAGAAGAGTTAAGTCTCACCCAAGTAGATGATATCCAAGAAAATGCCAAAATGTTGACCACTCCCCTGTCGAAATATATTTAATAAAATAGCCATATTTAGCCCCGGAATCTAGTATCCAATAGTACAAGACTATACAAAACTCTTACACAAATGAAAAACATTAAATTTACCTGCAGAAGTTTCTTCATGGACTGCCACCCTGTCACTTGTCTCTGATGGGTACATGTTACTTTTGTAGGAATACGATTTCAGCTTATTTTGAGGCCTCTATGTTGTTCCTTACATTTTGCAGACATATGTTACCTATTTATCTGACTTCCCTGTTACATATTAACTAAAGTATACACGTATATATTCTACCAGCTTTGGCCCACTCAAAGTGAGTCTGGTAAACATATTGAATTACATCTCTGTTCATTTTCCAATCGGAATTCAGCCAGCCTCAAGACGTTGGTAACGAACCAAAAAAAAAAAAAAAAAGAAAGAAAAAGACAGACACCGACAAAATTCTATTATTTTCGGACTCTGTAAGTGCCGAAACGCAAAGATCTCTTAAAAAATAGAATTTTATCGAGAAAGGCATGTTGTCCAATGGCTTAATTTTACATCGAAAATGTTGATAATGTAGTAAAATAAGTGGATAAACTACAAACAATGTTTTTCTCAAGTGCATTGAAACTTTTGGCCTGTGCTGTATCTAAGAATTATGCAGAGCTGGGCACAGTTAATCGGAAAGTTAACTCAGTTATTCGTTAATCCATTAATCAAAAAATTATTATTATACCATTAAGCCACTTTCCTTTCGGGGTAAGCGTGACTCGCTCGGTTGGAGAATAGTAGTGTGTGGAAGGTGGTATAGAATTTTTAGATTGATCTAGAATTTTCGTTTTATTTATTTAAATAATACGTTCGTTCCGCAACACAGCTCCGACCCAGGTCCTGATTATTCTCTCTAGCGATTACCCCAAGTGAAGAGCTTCACAAGGCTATGTGAGGTTCCCCACTCGGGCGTATTAGTATCCAAAGTCTTTTGTTTCAGGCGTCATTCACTCTGCTCACATTCTTTTTATAAATTATTTGTCGCCACACTTTTCTGTCCTTGCGTACTTTCATTCTTTCAACATGTTTAAACCATCTTAACTGATTTCTTTCCCATGTTTTAACTATATTCTCTTTTGCACCACATTCTCTGACGATTATTTCGTTTCTCACTTTGTCCATCAGTATTTTCCCGCACATTGTGCGAAGAGGTTTCATGCCAATTATCAAGTGCGATTGGGCGCATGGCAGCACTAGCGCTATTTATTCTGCTTTTTCGGTTCTGCGTAACTCGCAAACCTGCACTTAAATCGGCAGGTTGAGGTAGATCAGTTCAAAAGTTTTCAGTTGCACTTAGCTAAGCACGAAAGTTGCAAGTGATACCATTTTGATCGTGTAACGTTTCTGTGCTTGACGATTGAGAAAATGTTTCCTCTAGTGATGTACCACGAAGACAAAAGAACTGCTATTGTTCCTGACAATCATGTTAACCATGATTTACAGAGTAAGCAGTGGCTAGCGAAATGGAGATGCGATGGCCGTCATTATCCGGCAGATAGTACACAAAGTCCCGAAGAAAAAGATTTCCTAGAAAAAATGAAGATATTGAAGGATGGAATTGTCGTGGAGCCTGAAAAAGAAATGCCCATGCACCGTCTCTGGAAAAAAAAGGAATATTTTGAGTGAACGTAGGGCTGCAGAGAAAAGTAAAGAACTTATAGGAAGGATGCGAAATCAGCACATTTTATTGGATAATTCATCTTCCAGCCAGGACAATATGATGATAAATAAAGAAAGTAATATGCTGAGGACGGCAAGCAGTTCCACTAACCATGATGCAATTCCCGAGTGAGGACATGATTTCGACCAGCGAAACAAATTTCGCACATAAAGGTGGTAGTTGGGTGTACAATCTAAATAATTAAAAAATTAACGAAGTTAATCGTTAATCCGTTATTCTGTCGAAAAATTAACAGAAGTTAGTTAATCGTTGAAATTAACTTTTTATACGAAGAAAAAAACTTGTTCCCTCTCCCCCGAAACCATCTAAAAATGTATCAAGACTATAAAGTATCTATTTTTGTTTCCTTTTCGAAGACTTGGGAACACTAGAATCTATAATTTGTGAGATTTACGAAGATTCTGAAAAATAATAACAAATGGAAAAGGACCATAAAGAGTCATCGACAAACAGCGGCAGAGGACCACGGACCCAATGATCAATACTGGTATGAATCCCAGATGATCTCGTGCTGTTCTTGAGCCAATTGGTTGAAAATATTGATGACAAGCCCAGTGCAGCAAGTGGTTTATTTCTAACTTTTTTTTTAGTTGACGGAGGTTAACGGAAGTTAAGTAGTCCGTTAATCCCGATAGATCGTTAACAGTTAACGGAAAACTTAACTCAGTTAATTAACGGATTAACGGACCGATTAACGGTCTTGCCCAACTCTGGAATTATGTACCAATTAGAATACCGAAAATGATGAAACGAAGATATGTTTATAAAAACGAATCATCTAACTTCTAGGATATTTCGGTTGGAGTTAATTGAGGCTCACCGTGACACATTTATAGAACTAAGGAAAATAAGCGAAGATGGAGAAAAAGTAAAGAGAGAGGCTCTAGAACCGAGATTGCCTGGTGGACGCAGCTGGTATGCCGGCTGTGCCACGTTTAAGGGTGGGCGCATTAATCAATAAGCGAGGATAGCCACTTACCACGATTGTTCAGAATATCTTTTATTAATCACCTTGTACACATAGTATAGTATAGCTCAAGGCTTATAACCGGAATACCAGGCTGTTTTCTTTGCTGCTACTAGGAATGCCAGGGTGCAGCGGAACTGTCGATTTTCGCTCGAGCACGGCCTTTTATAGCCGAAATCCCGCAGAGTTTCACGAAAGGCCGTATAGAGAGGAGTACAATCGAGTAGCGGGAAGTGCGTGCGCAGAGTTTCAATGGTGCTGCATTTGCTGCACTTTCCTTCACCCAGTTCTGCTACTCCGACGGCGCTTACGGAGGGCGTCTTTGATGTGACATGGACAGACTAAAAGTAGGTGTGTTCATACCAAGGCAAGCACGGTTTCTCCTTCTCGTGATTGACGCATTTAAGGCCTGCTCACATTAAAGGCTAAATTTTAATATCTAACGTGGTTGACTTAATTCCTATCGTTAAAACGAGTTTCTGAGAGAGGGAATCAATATATCATATTAATGTAATTTAGTTTATATTATTATATCAATTTCCTCATATTTTTACCTCTTAGGCGCGTATCACAATTATTTAAAAAAGAAAACCATACTTTTTTCACCATGAGAAATGCAGTTTTGAATTTCCAAATAATTTGTTCAATGTTGAAGGTAAAAAGTCCAATGTTTTCGAAAACAGTTCACTGTCTAACCTGATAAGATGAACTTTTAACAATGAAGTTAATTTCTTATCACAATCTGCAGCCAAACCTGCTTGGGCTTAGAAACCGTAAACAATACCCTTGAATTGTACTAAATCTGATATCGATCAATTAATATGTAGGTAAAGTGCGCGAACAAATTAGGTTAAGAAGAGTGTTATTAGCAGTCTTTGGGATTTTGTTAATTTCGTTTTTCGATTTTCTGGGGTAGCTAGAATCATGACAATTTCTCTAAAATTTGCAGTCACTATTTTGCATTAGGTAATTATGTACTCGAGGCCTTTCTTCTGATCAGAATAAACGTTCCCGGAACGTGTAAAATGTCTGCCTCTTGGGAACGTTCCACTGAGACCTAAGGGGAACTTTCCATTATTGTTATTTTCAACATCAATTATCTCGTAAACCGTAAGAGATTGGTGAAAATGGATGTCATTCTTGAGTTTTGAGTACCGCATATACTACACTATAATATGATATCCTTATCGTAAACTGGCATCGATTTTGACCCATCACCTATACGATTTGCAAGATATTTATTGATGATAATATCAATAACGTTAATTTATGTTTGAAAAGTTCAGTGGAACGTTCCTGGAACGTTCCCAAAAGGCGGACATTTTACACGTTCCGGAAACGTTCCTGGAACCTCCCAGGAAAGTTCCGTGCTATTAGGGTCACAAATCATAATTATTTCGATCAAAGCAGCTAATATTATGGTTTTCATCAATACTCTAAGGGTGTGATTTTGGAATTTCTTGTTTATTTCATTGGACATAAAGATCTTGTCGAGTATGGGGAAGGTCGCTGGTATAATTACTTTCAATTGGAAATTTTTTTCCTTTCTTGTCGGAAGGTCGCTTTATAGGGCGCTTTTAATATGCTGGTGGTTACTTTTGCGGTTTTTGAATATTATTATTGGTATGAGGTCAACGGCGATACCACGCTGAAAACACCAGTTCCCGTCAGATCACTGAAGTTAAGCAGTGTTGGGCGCGGTTAGTACTTGGATGGGTGACCGTTCAGGGAATACTGCGTGTTGTTGACCCGTCGTGGGTGTGGTGGACCCACACTGGTAGTATTTATCCACCTAGAAACACTACCCGAATCGGGTAGTGAGGCAATGAACTTTCGAGTTCGATATGCCAATCAATTTTTTTTTTTATGAGGATATGAACTAGTCTTGGAAAGTTACATAGGGTTATTCTTTGAGTCTTGGGAATGTACCTGGAGTGATTACTTTTTACTTGCAATTTTGTTGGCTGTTTTACTCTAAGGCAGAGTTCTTCAAATGTGCCGGAGGTTATTTTATGACTGTATACTATTGCGAAAGTGACTGGTGTAATTATTTTTCATTTAGAAATTTTGTGGCCTTGGCTTGTGAAGCCAGCAAACATCATTAACTTCTGACTTATGATGTTTTTTTTTTAATTTCATCTATATTCCTTATTAGCGGTAGGTCTTAGTGTTTAATAGTTGCTTTCGAAAAATAATTTTTATACTTTTAGTGATCTGGTAAACAGCTGAAATCTATGGTGTACGTTTCATTGTACATATTCCCTAAGTTTTTCTTTGGGAAACTTTTAGTGCGGTAGAATGAACTATGGAAATTGTAATAAGGAGGAGTCTATAAATAGTTTCCATTTATTGTCCTTATAAATTCCTATCTGGAACTCATTCATTAACTCTTCCATATTATTGCAATACAGTACTGAAGGGAAGGGGAGCTTTCTGACTTTGAAGAGGACAATGTCGTCAGTGTCCTTCATGGTAGCAAGTTTTGAAGAATTCAAGCTTTATTTCGGCGAGTCCCCTCGTCTCTTACAAACTTCTTTTGACAGTTGCTTTCTATTACCCTTTGAAGCATGCATCACTACTTTGGATTTTTTTCTTACAAATCTTTAAGGGCATGTGATACTTAGAAAATTATCGATTTTAGCAGTGTTAGGTTCCCCCGGCTTTTTTCCTACAATAATAAAGATTTTGCCTTAAAAATTTGGGAAATGATAGCGAACATGCTAACGGACGTCCCCGAATTCTTCTTTTGTAGAATAATTTGAAAAAATTTAATTTTGCTAAATTTTATTCATGTGTGTGTATTTTGAGGTTATATGTACTGACAGCATCGTGCACAAACAAAAAATTTGTATGTAGCAAAATAATTTTTGTTGTTGTTATAATCCCTCAAAAAAGATTTCGGGGACGTCCATTATACTATTCTATAGCATCTCCGAATTCAGTTTTGAAATTTTTTAATTTTTGTGGTCAAAAACCCGGGGGAACTGAACCTGATTTACCACTGGCCGGAGTATCACATGCCCTTAACTATGTCCCGGAACGCTCGATGAAGGACAAAGATATTATTCGTCCTCAAAAACTTGCATAAACTATTTGGATCTTTAATGATGGTTCTCATGAAAGACAGTGAGATGGCAAGGAAAAATAAATTGCGAACAAGAAGAAATGAAAATCGCAGAGCCGGGTAACGCATAAACGACTATAGGGACCTAATCTATCTTTCGATGGCGCTGATTCACCGAAAAATTACGGCGACCGTAGCAAAAGTGAGGTGAGCAAAGCTCGAAATCCATTGGAAACAATGCAAATTAAAATAAAGTTATAAAATGCATTGTTTCCAAATCGATTTCGAGCTTCGCTCACCTTTCTTTTGCCAGAGTCGCCGCAATTTTCGGTGGCGGCAGCAGTATCGGAAAGGTAGATTAGATCCCGATTGCTAACTAAAAACAAAGGAATATTGCCAAGATGGCACATTTTCTAAAGAGAATTATGATCAAGAAACAAATGAATATAGCAGCGTGGATGGGCGTACGTATGAGAATCGAAAACAGGAAACAATTGAAGATTGCACAATGAGGTAGCAAGTGAACTTAAACTACGAACAAGAACAAATGGAAATCGTAGAGCGTAGTAACGCATGAACGACTATGACTAATTAAAAACAAGCGGAGCCAGCGATGTCGCGCTGCCTTGCAGGGGACGTGAGGGTGTCAGAATGAAGCCGTAGGATGTCTGACGACAAGTTGATATTGTTCTCGTCAACGTCAGAAAGCTCTCATACTTAGACCTGAAGAGGAATGAGAGTTATAACCCTCAGGACGGTGGACTCTCCTGCGATCGGACCAGGATTCCTAACTCGTAGGTACTTGGATCTACTATGGTACCTAAAAAAACAAACATAACACAACTTCAAATACTTCAAATGTGCAGACTTCAGGGTCTTGTTAAAAAACAAACGTAGCACGTTAAAAAACGTATAGATGTAGTAATTGTGTCTGTTCACAGGGGTTTTCCTCGAATCAACCTTGAAATGACCTTGACCGTGACTTGATGGAGAAAACCAGACTCCGGATTCGGACTCAGCGACCCTAAAAACATAGATATAGTGGTCTAGTCTCGTGCACGCCTGGGACTTCCTTTCTTGTAAAACTCTTAGAACGCGAATTGCTTAAAATTATAATAAAATTATGAAAAAAAAGCTGTAATGTTACGTTGTGGCAAAAGGACAAAGAATCCCAAATTTTAAGGAATCCTCTTCCAGAAAAAGCGGCGAATTCCTTTCAAAGATTTTTGTAGGAAGTCTTTGAACTAATTAACACGTAGAGGACTCTCGTATTAAAGTAGAAAAAGTTTATACGACAGCTAGGGTTTTTGGCAAATAATTTTTAACGTTCTACTCTGTACACAAAATTAGTGCAAATGTTTAGAATCCTTTTCTCTATCTTATCATTTGTTTACAAACTCTTTCTTTTTACAATATTAAAAGAAGTGATGTAGTAGACAAAAATTAACATCAATTTATTTCTATATAGGATACCGGCAATATATAAAGTATTTGCGCAACATCAAGACTCTTTGGGCTGGTATTAAAAATAAAGAATACAGAATTCGGGCGGGGATACGATTGTTTCGTTTATGAATATGTGGTCAGTCATCACCCAGCCTAAAGGCTACACTCACGTTACTTATTAATTATTACCTATTATTTAATTAAAAATCATATTTTAACTAAATTTGAAAATAGAATGAGTATTGGAATAATCTGATATTTTATAAAGGGTGGCTGCTGAAAAAAAATGGAAATACTAATCCATACACAAATTCAACTTGTGAATATCCCAGGTTTATGTGTTTGAAAAAGTCACAAATAGAACCCGGTAAATATTCCGTGTCATAACAAATGTTATAGAATAATTATATAATTATTTTTAGTAAATTCGAAAAGCTCCATATTTATGTAAAATCTAAAGTGTTTAAAGTAGAATAGAAAAAAATAAAATACGCAAGAAAATTGAATCAGTTTACCGAACCCTAAAAAAGATATCTGGAAGCCATCAATTCCAGAATCCCTGGACGGATTCAGTTTAAGTGTTAAAGTAAGATTGTCTATAAAACAAAGGGATGCTTCTTGACGTAATTGGAATTTCCTCTCAAATTTTAGATTGAGAGGATTTTCATTTGTCTCAACAGAATTCCTTCTTCTGCAAAAATTATCTTTATGCTATTAACTTCACCTAATCTTGCATCCAAATAATTCTGTTTGTGTGAAAAATATATTTACGTGGTTCAAAACAAAACAGGCAACAGGACGGCGCTTTTGTTTCAAGACAACTTTTTTTCGGAGTGTTTATTTTAAGGCGATTAAAGACTTGGAAAATAATAGATAAGAACATTGAAAGAATATGTAACAATATTTTTATTTTCATATTGTGGGTAATACATAAGAATAATGAATCTCGTAACGTCATGACGAGCTAGGAGACGTCCGGCTGCTCGAGCGTCTCTGTGACCTCCGCGACGTGTGCCTTCTCGAACTCGAGCATCTCTCGAAACGTCGCGATGAACTACGGGACATCCGGCTGCTGGAGCTCGAGCGTCTCTGTGACCTCCGCGACGTGTGGCTTCTCGAACTCGAGCGTCTCTCGTAACGTCGCGATGATCTACGAGACATCCGGCTGCTCGATCTTGAGCGTCTCTTGCAACGTGTCGGTGACCATTGCGACGCGTGGCTTCTGGATCTCGAGCGTCATTCAGGTCGAGCAGGCACCTGGAATCGTCGATTTTGATATAATTTTAGGGATTGGCGGCGTCCGGCGATTATAAATTCCAACGACCTTCTAGACCCTTGTGACTTTGCTTCTAGCAGTGCGTCAGCAGTTAATATTGTTTGCGTAATTAAGGCCGTTGTTTTTGGAAATCCCAGAGCAGTTGAAGATGTAGTTAAAGCTGCTGGCGCACTGCCAGCAGCTAATGTTCTCCATGTTGCTGATGCTGGTTCCGATGAGGATCGGTGTGACATTACCGGCCTTGCTTGCCGTTCTGTCTTGGATGCTGCTGGTAAAGTTGTCATAAATTGTTATATTTCTTAAAAACAAGTGGCATAAATAAATTCGCTGTTCATTCAATTTTTAAAGTTCAAGTTGCTTTTTTGAGAATTTGTTGTAATTGATTCGCCATAGTTATTTCAAAACATTATATTTTCATTTCATTGCAACCGTCATTGCTATAAAGTAATTAGCAGTGTAAACCACTTGACAGTTGTCAGTTGTATGCAAGATCATAACAAGATCCTAGTTTTTTTTGGCTCGTAGTGCTTAGCTTTTCAAATCCAGATCAAGTGCCATTTCCTTCTTTTCTAGAAGATTTATTTTACTTGTTATTAGTGGATGAAAAAAGGTACGCAAGTTGTGACTCAGATCTCTATTTGCAGCAACTCAAATGATTTTTCTCATATTGTGATCCACTATTATTGAAGAAAAACTAGGTTCTTATTAGGATATTGCGCACAACTGAAAAATTTGAATGGGTGTACACTGCGAATTTGTTATTATTGTTAAATAATGAAGTTTTTCATATAATGTTGCACATAACTTAAAATTGGATTACACATGAAAGTCGGTTTATAAATATTAAAAATAATTACAAAATCGCAGACTGCTGTTTAAAACAATACAAGTAACAATTCAAGTATCAAAAAAATCGGGGAATCTATTATTTTCAGCAGAAAATTATAAAAAAAGAGCCAAAAAATATGACGCACTCGATTTTTCATTTTGTATTGTTGGTGGCGCTGAGTCGTTTCACCTTAATTTCAGTGCATTTTGGAAGAAGCAACAATAAATTCCTTCGAAAATATTAGTTCGCATATATGCAAAGTTTAAATACGAAATTCTCAGCGCATTACATTTAGACAGTGTAGTATTACCGTACTCCTTAGTGATATCGATCGAGGCGAGAATTTTCGCATTTTGGGTATATTTTATCCTCTTCTTCTCCGCTAATCGATATTACTTATTCGTCTTTCCTTATTTCTTCCTCTGCTTCTCCTCAATTGATATTACTACCAAGTTTTTCCTTATTACTCTCTGAATCGATAATACTTCCGCCTCTTTCCTGCCATCTCCCTTCTTTCTAGGAGGCAATCTCAGTTTTTTACACGAGCGTGTATGCAATACTCGGCTGCGACAGTACATGTACTCGGCGCATATACAGATTACAATTATGAGCTTATAATACTTTAATAGGAGTCATATATACTCATAATTCAATTGGGCACATGCATCAGAACTAAAGAAGACCCTGATAAACGCGTATATCATACCTGTGTTACAAGAAATTTTTTATGTAACACAGGCGTGGTTGACGCGTTTTGTCAGCGATTTTTGAACTACGAAATTAGCTGTTTACACAACAGGTGGAGCGACAGGTGTGGAGTAAAATCACGATCTTAATCGCACCTTCCACAAGAGGGTCTACCTAACCTTCAATGCCAGACGTAATAAACTTGGAAATCATATCTTGGTTACGCAAAATATCGTGTGTCTACCTTTTTTGATTATTTGTGCTCACCGGCAATTTGATAATAAGTTATGCAAATATAGCTCTCTGTGGCGATAAATGTGACTGCTCTCAAAAGACTCCACGGTCCAAGAGGTCCAATCGAATTTAAAATGATCATTTCGAAGCCTCTCTGTCTATCGTATGAGGTAGACAGAGAGGGTTCTTTAAAAAACAAGGGCGCTCTGTGTCTACTTCATACGATAAATCGTACTAATGCAACAGACCGCACCGCTGATATGACAATGTAAAGTTTCCGTCGAAAAATTTTCATACAAAGATAAACAAAATCAAGATGGCATTACCTTGTGTGGAGTAATGCAAGTTTTAAAGAACGAAACCACGTCATCTGTGTGCTGGCTCTCAACAGCGCCACCTATGTGCTGGTTTGGAACTGGATTGGATTTGAGATTATTTTGTTGAATATTCAAGAAATTAAAGCCACGTGACTTGTCATATTATGAAACCCTTCAGAAAGGGAACGTAAATTTGATGATGTTGAATAATCAAATTCCACATCATCCACCCCTGATTTAAGAGGGAGCTAAAATTTGATGACGTGGAAGTATTGTTGGCAATGATTTTGAAATGCAAATTCCACATCGTCAGTCACGTAGGGGTGAAACATGTTGCGCCCCCTTATTATTATTTTAGTGGGTTAAAACCACCCTCCAATCAGGTAGACGAGTAGTGACGACATTGAAGCAAAAAGAAAAGATGATTGGTTGTCGATGACGACAATCTCGTGTGAATCCTTCCACGTCATCAGCCCCTAGTTTATGAATATAAGGGCGCGCGCTGGAAACGCCAGATTTTGTCTCGCAGCCTTCTAAAATCGACGTATGTGGAAAATCGCGAAGTTTTGAAAATCAGTGCAAAGAAAGGAGTTAAATGAATTAAATCAATTTTATTCGTATAATATTTGAATTAGAGATAATAAGTTATCGGCATTAATTTAAATTATGTCAGCTCCGGAAAGCATTGAATTTGATTTAATAGAATTTTTCGCGGACCCGAACTATAAACCACACTGTAAAAACTAGGATTCGATTTAGAACCTAATTCGGTATTAAAACAGTTCACGCAACAAAACAATCCGACTTCAGTTTGATCCGCCAATCTAATAAAATAAGGTCGATTTGTGGATTGAAATAGGCTTGAAATGAGGATCATCTGTCAATAACTAAATCTGATAAAACAAATTCTAATCTGTCAAGTTTAGAAACCAACGTAACCCATAGGGCTGAAGTTCGCGACGTCTGAGTGTAACGGTTCATCACTAATTTTTACGAATGTTTAATTTGATCTATTTTTTGTTT
This sequence comes from Andricus quercusramuli, assembly GCA_932178445.1. Taxonomy (NCBI): domain Eukaryota; kingdom Metazoa; phylum Arthropoda; class Insecta; order Hymenoptera; family Cynipidae; genus Andricus; species Andricus quercusramuli. The sequence goes on from CAKNXH010063147.1 coordinate 39,151, forward strand.
TGTGTAAGAGTGAAGTTTGGAACAATTGAAACAATGCACCCTCTGAATCAATTTAGTTCGCTATCTCGGATCATTTATCAATCTGAAGTTAGCAAACTAAAGAAGCCAGAAACTGGTACTAAAATAAGACTATTTTTGAGATCATATTAGAACGCCCAAAAAAGGATCCCAGATAAAAATGAATGCCTAGTTTTTACTGTGCATTTCAACTTTGCCGAGTATATGAAGAACTTCACTTTATTGTTATAATAATTTATTCTTTAACTGAAACATCTCAGTTCACTAATCCTCGTATTAATTTGGACTTAAATTCTGATTCTGACGCGGAATAAAATTAGGAACCATTGATTGAATTGAGTTTGAAAACCGGACGTTAGGTGTAACAAAAGTAGAAATTGCATTTTAAATCTGGCTTTAACCGCGCGCGCTTCAAACATATACACTAATTATTGTGCAAAACTTGGATTATTGTTCTGTGCCTAAAATTGTGTCTCGTGTAAGTCAACAAGTGAATTGTGAAGTATAAATACTTCCAATTTCCTTAAATTTGATTTTTGTGTTACTTATTTACTGTTATATAATAATTTCCTGACACAAGTTTACGGTTTTTGGCTTTTAAGTCAATCCAAGCAGCAACGGACATTCGAATCTTCATTCGTCCAATCATCTTTGGCTCTACGAGAACGATCAACTTCGAGAAGACGGAGGTAACACATGTCAGGAAATTATTTCTTAGAGGTATCTCTGGTTTTACCCACTATAGTAAAAGAGAAACTATCGTGCTCCCTAATAGCACTGAACATTCCTGGAAAGTTCCCGGAACATATAAAATATCCGCCGTTTGGAAACATTCCAGGAACGTTACACTGGCATGTTCCCAAGCAGCGGACATTTTATACGTGTGATGGTGTTTCGAAGTCGAAAATCGATTTTCGGCAAAGTATCGGAGTCGCACTGCTGGAAAGTTCAGTTGAAACATTCCGAAGGTTCCCGTGGAACGTTCCGTGCTATTAGGGCTGCCCGATAGTATAACCTAGTATGTGCCATTTGCCAAAACGGCTTTTGGAGTTGGGGAAACCTCCCTACAGTGGATAGCTTCCTACAGTGAACATTTGTAAATAAAAGCGAAATGCCTAAAGTCATATACCATAATATTTTTCAACCTAGAATCTTACGTTTTAGATAATTTGCACTCATAGTTTGGTACTGAAATAGCAGAAGACAGAATCAGCTGATACTTTAAACATAGCTGTAGCGTAATATAATTGAGAGTAATTTTAAATTTCCCGGAAGTAGAAATAACCTCACCATGCCCAATTTCTGTGTAGGTATTTTCTAGGTACTTTTGACATAGAAAGATTGGTGGCAATCCTAACCCCACCGGACCTGTCCACTGAAAAGCGTGTTATGAAATATGAGCGAAATAACTGACAGTATATTTTTGCTAATCTTATGCAAACTCGAAATTATATCACTTTTTTCTTTATTCTGATAGTAGCGTCGGTATAAAACATAATTTAGGGGTACGCATAAAAACATCTTTCTATTCTGATTCGTTACATTTCTTCAATTTCGTTATGAGTAGCCCCTTTCCCAGGTCGCGCTATTCATACAAAAAAATCGATTATTCGTACCGAAATTTCGGTACAATTCCTCACTCTCCCGGGCCCCTTTTTCTGATACAAAAAAGAAATGACTTTTACTATTCTACGAAAATATATACCGCATCAGGATAACTTCTGTGCTATCTAGCCCTAGGAACTTGTCATGAATAAATACAAAATTTACAAATGCAGAGTATGAAAATGCGTGTCCAGATCTCAAAACAACCATTCGGATTTGACGCTTGCACTTCTAATAATTGCCGCTTATTGGGTCTTCAACATATCCTTTGAAACAGATGCGAAACGTCATGTCGCATTTTGAGCTATAGCTATTCTGAGATCAGCTGGAGCAAAACAGATTTCCACCAGTATTTTAGAATCAGTGTTACTCTAGAATGCTTAAAAATCTGCCCAGTTAACTTAGATAATCCTACTTTTGATATCTATAAATTTTCTATTTTCTTAATATTTAGATTTTATTTTGTATCTTTTGAAAATGATTTTTGAATTTATATACCCTTGAAGCGCGTTAATTAGTAAAAATGTTTGTCATTTGATTTTCTTTATAGATTTCACTTATTGTTGCGTACATTTAACTATATTACATCTTTATGTTCATTTGTGAACTTTTGTTCGAATAAAAGCCTTCTTATTAATAAATAGATTAGTTCCGTTAGGAAAAAATTTGTGTCTTTAATTCTTCCATATCTCGACATTTAACATCGAGTGAGACACTCAATGTTGAAATATCCGATGGCAGACCACCATAACAAAATTAGGGCTGTTTCTTGATCGCTATACGGGCCGCACGTCATTTCTGTCCCGATTTCAAAGCTGTAAATCGGTCCGGGAGGGGCCTCGGCCCAGGGATCCGGAAAGCTCGTGTTAGCTAGGCTCTTTCATCCTTCTACCGTAACATAATCACGCATACCAGGAGAGCCCGTTTATAGGGATCCTTTTCCTCTCACCCAAGAGAGCCTGTTTATAGTGATCCTTTCATTCATAGCCATATGCAGGCATGCCGACGTCCTTTTGACCCCCATGCCAATGTTGCTGAAACAGTTGAAGTGACGGAATAAATGAATATCTCTGAAACGGTTGGTGTAGAAACAAATCCTGCGACGCCGAAAAGGGCTTTCAACTCCAGGGATGAAACAGACATTATTGAAGAATGAACAAACAACGAAAAAAACAAGTGAATGTTGCTGGAACAGTTGAAGTGACGGAACAAATGAATAATGCTGAAACACTTCGTGACGACGCAAATCCTGCGATGCTGAAAAGGGCTTTAAACTCCAGTGGAGGAAGAGACGTTACTGAGCAAACAACGAAAAAACAAGTGAATATTGTTGAAACCGTTGGGAATGCCGGATCAAATGCTGCGATGCTACGAATTCTCAGAAGATAACGCTCAGCGTATGGAGACTGCATTTGCCTAACAATCAGACTGTCGAACTTTTCAAGTACATTTCTAGATTTTGAAGAATTTAACGTTATTTTTGGTGATAGTCGTTGGTCTAAACACCCATTTCATAATGTTCAAAACCAAGTGTACGGTGCACTCGCGGGTTTTTTGACATTTTTTCTTTAGTTGAAAAGCTTTTTTCAGCATAAAATATAACTATTCTAAATAAATGTCCATTTTTTTCGGAAAATTAAAATATTCCATTTTTGATTGAGAATTGATATTCTTTAGTTCAAAATTCAACTATCCAAATTCCATTTATTGTTCGGGAATTGATCGTTTTTACTTTAACATTCAACTATTTGGTTGAGAGTTCATGTATTTTGTTGAAAAGTTGACTTCTTTGTGAAAAATTATTCGTTTTGGTTGAAAATTCAACATTTTGGTTAAAAATGCATCTCCCTTGTCGAAAAAGCAATACTTTCACTTGAAAAATTAGGAATTTTAGGCGGTTTAAACAAATTAAACAAATTTTTTTGGTTTGAAATATTATTCGAATTTATAGACTTCAGAGACAAATTCAAGAAATTATAAATTATGTTTTTAGTCTTATTTAGGCATATAATTAATTGATTGGTACCTAGAAGAAACCTGAAATTGTCACCGTTTTTTCCAGGATTTAAGTAGACACCCTGCTCCATCCCTTTTTATATTCAGAAGCTCTATGGAGATAGCAGATTTAATTGTAAAATAGAAACAATATAATTCTGGTTTGTACAATTTACTTGTGTATATTGAAAATATAAATTAAAATTCTGCGTACACCGAATCCTTATTAGTATTATAGAGGTCTGCGCCGACGTCACTTTGATCGGCAGCGGCGTTTAGGGTAAATTGGAAGTTGTGTCTTTTTCAGTGTTAATCTAATAATTTATTTAAATTACGAACACTGGCATAAGTAATTAGATACAGACTTATCGGTGTTGCGCTCAGAATATATTAGTATCTTGTGTACCTATAGGAGGCAAACTCAGTCTTTTTACCCGAGCGTGTTTGCAATACTCGGAATCCAATTCAATCCGACCTCGGATGCATTCGGACTGAAAATTCATTATATATCAATCTGAGTTCGGATTGAACCGGTTTAAGTCGATGTAATTTTTAACCGACTTGGATCGAATGGAATAAAGAAACTTTTTCGGATTGATTCGAATGCAGATTTCGGAATGAATTCCTATCCGAAACATTCGCCGGGGTAGTGATTGTGAAATAATCTGATAGAGATTAAGAAGAAATAACAAGTTGGTCATGAGTGAAAAATGATCGATTGAGAAAGTCGGTACCTGTGCAAATCTGCACAGTCTGCATCCCTAGGGTTGATTTCGTTTCAGTCCTATTTTGTTTTGTTTAATTTTTTTTCAGCTTTGTTTCAACTTCGTTCTCTTTGAGAGAGCGGAGACAAAGCCCTCTCTTGTGTCAACAAGAGAAAAATGAGACGCGTTCGTAAAATATTACTTTTTTTCGGATATAAGAGCAGGAGGTTTGAAGGGTGGAAGTCCTTCCTTTACACTTGATCAGAACATTTAATACAGATCCGTACCCTCTTTTTCGACTCTGTCAGTTGTGGGGGGTGGAAACTTTAGAGAGGCAGCTTTTCACTTCCTTGTTCCCCCTCTTTTTTCCGTCAAGTGAATTGAGTTTCTCTGTAATAGTTATGATCAAAACAAACTGAATAGTTTGCATCAGAGCGACGAGTGATACCAAAAATATTAGACGCAGATGTGGCGGCTCGATCCAGATACCTTAATACTCCCTTCCATGTGAGAATAACCCACGGTCGAATATCTTCATGTATTTGGGCGGAGATCATGTTAATGAAGGGTTGCATGGGTCAAAGTGTCCAACATTCTTTCGGCTAGAGTCGTATTCAGTATGAAATATAAATAAAATATGTGAGTTGAAAAAATGGAAGGAGCTCAATATTTTTTGTGGTTTTATATACTGGTTATACATTAAAATTGGCACAGAAATTATTCAAAACTTCTTACTTCATTTTCACTGGCATATTCAATTGTTTAAATTTTTTATCTATGGGGGTCGTCCATATATTACGTGAGCCGTTTTTCTTTGTTTGAACAAAAACGAGAACAACATTGCTGTGAAGTTGAGAAGGACACAACGATATAAAAAAAAAAGAAAAACGACTCACGTAATATATAGACGATTCGTTACATTCAATTATTTTCCAGTGATGTGCAGTTCCGAATAGCTGAATTTTTTTACTTCATTTAAACTGCATATAATTCTGTAATTTGATGCTCTGACTACGAATATGATAGTGAAAATTTCCGATAAAGCGATTTTCATGGTGAAGCCATGAAAAAACTTATGGATCACATAGAGATACATATTTTTTGTACTCTGAGCCTTATACTGCCACTCTAACACAAAAAAAAACTGCAGGGACCACACTGGGCTTACATCGAACATTCTTCTTGTAGCCCTGATCTCTCACCCTTAACTACCATTTGTTTGGAACACTGAACGAGGCGTTGGGACACACCCATCCTGGACTTATACATATTATAAATTACAAGTATTACAAAGTAAATTCAAACTGACCATCATTGACTCATCCAGATACAGGACTTTGCGTTCTTGAACTGAATCTTCAATTCCCTTAGTTTCAATTATCACCGCTAGGTCCTCTCCGTCTATGAATTTGCCCTGGAAAAAGTCGGACTTTTTTACGGCCTGCATAAAATCATGCAAATCTTTTGGGTTTGAGAACGTTGCTGTTCTGACTTCGTTGGCCACTCAACATTCTAATTTGCTTAAATATTTAGCATCGGATGGTTCTAATTGGCATTTTATACCTCTCTCTGCTTTTTTTTTAACACCAGGGCCATTTTTCAGTTGGTTCAACGCTAAAAATTGTACTTGAACCGTCTATTTTAGACGTAGCCGAAAACCGTTTATCCCGCTGGCAACTCTTATAGGTCCTATTGTTTTATTAATGAACTCGAATTTTCCACCTGCGAAATGGAAATTAGGACGTATAATAGAATGTAATCGAGGCGATGATAAGATTTTTTGTGTAGTCAAAGTTACGTCTGCCAACCCTGAATTTGTTAATCCAATCACTCAGCTTGTTCATGAACGAGTAACCTAAACAATTTATGTAAATTTAATCGATTCTTTAGAATTATTATAATTTTTGTATGAACTGGTATACGCATACGTATTAGAAATCAATTGTAGTAAGCAGTGGATTCCAACTCGAATTCAGGTTTACAAAGAAGTCATAAGAGTCAGAATGTCTTTGGAATAAATAATAAAAAACTTTTCTCGAAAACTGCTTATTGAAAAAAGTTAAGAGAATTTCAGAGAACCTTCGAAATCCATCACCTCTTGTAAATGAATTCTTTGAAATCCATTAAAATATTATAAAATCCCGTGAAATTACATGATATCTGATGATACATTCTGAAATCCTGTAAAATTTATTATAATACCTTGTGAGCTTTTAAACCTCCGTAAACCATTAAATCCTCGGAATCTTCCGAAATTTTTGAAAACTTATGCAAAATTTTTTGAATTCCTTCAAATTATTAAAATCCTTGAAAATGCCTCATAATGGTTGAAGTCTCTTCTAAATCTTTCAAAATTTCCTAATCATTTTAAATCCTTTCATACCTTTTGAAATCCTTGTGAACAATTTTAAAGGCCTTGAAAACGCGTGGAAATTTTTTTAACCTAAAATATTGCAAATTCTTTTAAATTCCATCACATTACTGAAATCGATTAAAAATTACTTGCAATCTTTCAAAATAACCTACAGTATTTCAAATCTTTCAAAAGCTTTTGAAATTCCTCTAAATTTTGTAAAGCTCTCAAAAATTCCAAAGTATTTGAAAAAATACCTTAAGTAAATTAAAAAAATTGGAGAAGAATTCCAAATAATTACAATAATTCAGGATAAATTCAGGAGAACTCAGGGTGAATTGCAAAGAATAATTTCAAATATTTTCAAATCTTTGAAGCTCTCACGAAAAACCTCACTTCTCGCAAGTAAATTCTTTCAAATGCACTAAAATATTATAAAATCCCGTGACATTCTATGAAAGCTGCTATCTTCTGAAATCTTGGAAAAATTATTAAAATACCTTGAGTTCTACAAATCTTTTAAGATTCCCTGAAGTATTCAAAATCCTCTGAAATCCCACAAAATGCCTCACTTCTTATAAATCAGTTGTTTGAAATCTAATAGAATATTATAAAATACGGTAAAATACTATGATATTTCCTGAAATCCTGGAAAATGTAGTAAAATACATTGAGAGTTTTGAAATCCCTAAAAATCATTGAAATCCTCGGAAATATTATAAAATATCGTGCCATTTTCTTAAATATCTCAAAACCTAATAGGTCCTGTAGAACCGTTCCATACCTTCCGAAATTCTAGAAAATGCATAATCCTCAAATATTTCAAACGCTTTGGAATACCTTTAAATTAATGATATTAATAAGAATTATACCTGGAATCTTTTCCAATTTACTAAACCATTTCAAATTAAAAGCCTTTGGAAATATATAAGAAGTTTTGGAAATATGCTAAAATTTTTAAAATCAAGACAATTCAGGAATTTAGGTATAAACCTGAACTGAATAAAGATTAACCCATGAGTTAATCTGTGAGGCCTGGATTAGGTATATTATTAATAGTGTAATAAGAATTGAATGAAAATGAACCAATCTCAAGGACTTCATACGAAAAGTGAAATCATAATCTTACAGTACAATTTTAGTATCAGAAATATTGGAAAAGCGTTGGACATCTCGCCAGACACACGCAGGAATTGAATCCAGACAAGATATTAGCAGTTAAACCCAGGAATCAAGCCACTCATTTCTTCATTATGTTGGAGATTTCACCAGACAGACACAGGAAAAGAAGCCGGACAAGATATTACTCGTACCAGTTAAACACAGGACTCAAGCTGGACGAAAGGTTAAATTTTTCACGTTAGAAGTGTCAAGCAAAGCCAGAGCCTCCTTCAATACAAGCCAATCATTTGCTTCACATTTTCAGGAGGTTGTGAATGTTACTGATGGAACTTCACGTGATAACTTCGAGACGAGATTCGAAAATTTGAATATATCTTTTTCCCTAAGCAACCGAATATGTAAACTTTGGCCTGTAAATTGCATTGCATTCATTTTAATTCTTGAATTCTTTTACCCTTTTTGGAATTTCCTGGAAATATTTGGAATTCACTTTGATAAATTTTGAAATTCTTTACGTCTTTTGAATTCTCTTAAATCCTTAGAATTCACTTTCACCCTTCAGGGATGGAAACCTTTTAGGTTGGACCTACGTTTAAAG
>CAKNXH010063147.1:47645-77194 GCA_932178445.1 Andricus quercusramuli
CCCCCCCCCCCCCCCCCCCCCCCCCCCCCCACCACCCCGGACGAAATGAGATCTCGATACCTGGGGAAATCGATTGATGCTTTTTGAAGACGAGTCATCCAGAAGGTTATCGGGACCAGGTATCCAGATCTCATTTTCTCCGGAGAAAATAAGATCTGGATACCTGGTGTACTCGATTCATGCGTCATAACGACAACTCATCCGAGCGGGGGGAGGGGGTGTGTCAGGATTCATTTAATCTAAAAAAGAACCCATCTTACCTGGCGAAAATCAGATCTGGATACCTGGTGCACCCGATTCGTCCGTTACACGGACAAGTCATCGGGGTAGGGGGGAGGGGGAGTCAGGATTCATTTAAGACTCATTTAGGACTCATTTAAAAGAGAACCCATGTTCCCGGGAGAAGATGAGATTTCAATACCTGGTGCAATCGATTCATCCCTTATAACGAAAAGTTATTGGGGGGGGGGGGGTCAGAATACATTTAATCTAAAAAAGAACCCATCTCCCCTGGAGAAGATGAGATTTCGATTCCTGGTGCACACGATTCATGCGTTATAACCTAGGATGTCGAGATGTTTGTAGACTATTCTTCGGTCCACCTCAGGCAAGTTGAACGGGTAATCGACCACCTTCGGTCGCACTTCCGGTTGTCCGTAGAACTTTTTGTCGGGACAACCCTCCTCGGTGTCCAGAACCCCGGTCCCGCAGGCCGTTAATTGGACCAGCCTACGGTATTTGATCAACTGGTGTCGTAGCTGGCGTTCCTCCTCCCTCTCTCGAAAGATTTTCAACTCGTGGACGGTCTTCCGGGTGGCCGGATTAGACCCGTCCGGGATGGGTCCCACCGGTGCGCACAAGATGACGCAGTTGGGGTCCAGGGTCACCACGATGGACCGGTCATGAGCCGGGTTAAATGGGATCAGTGTCCGACGGGCTCGACCGTGTATGGCCCGTATTCTCCGTCGTAACCTCAACACTTGGGATATCCTCTTACCTCCTGGTGGAAGAGGTGCACAGCGGCCGGATGGAGTGTCGGCTCCTTTTTACAGGTGTCTGACGGCCGGCGCGGTCACCTCCTGGTGACAAATGAGGGCTGTCGGCTCCGGCTGACAGGTGGTGGATTCTTGTGAATTCTCGGGGATGAACTCCTGATCACCGCCGTGGATGTCGCTTGCCAACTCCTGTCGGCAAGCTGGATTGGAGACTGTCAACTCCTGTTGACAGTCGTTGCTGAAACCTTCTACGGCCTCCCGTAGAGGGCGGGGAGATGGAACTCCCCAGAAAGCTCTATTCGCCTTTCTTTTGCAATAATTACGTCCCATCCGAAAAAGATCCCCAAGGACGGCTTGATGGAGCGCCAAGTAAAATGGTTTTAGGATGGTACCGAATTATTTTAATTGGTTTAACAAAAGTCCCCGTGAACTGCCTGATGGGGGCGACACCGCAGGATTTTGCTACGCCAACGGTAAAGAAAAGGCGATTAGAGGTGATGATTCGACACGAGAACAAGACAAATTTCTTCGTAAGCTTTCCTCTTAAAAGAGCAGATTGGTTATGTAGATATAGTGAGGGAGTAGTCAATGTGCGCTCTCGAGGAAGTCGAGAGGCAGACTGAAGATTGATGGCCGAGATACGAGATTTTACGGGAGGGCGCGCAAGCTCCGCCCACTCCGCGGTTGAGCGGTCTCTCCCACTCCGCGCGGAAGTTGAGTAGAGGGAGAGCCTCGTCGCCGAGTCTCTCACTTCTCGGTGGCGGTCCAATCAGAAAGCTCCCGAATGGGTATTGGTGCGTTGCTCCTGCGAGGCTCCTGACTGGTTCGTTATTTTGCGTTTGCGACAGAATTAAAATTATTCATTTTCTCATCTCTCTCTTGACCCAGTATTACATATTTGTTAAAATTAAACTATTATTTGGATATTCAGTAATTACCCGGGTAAAAAAATTTTGGTATGGGATCGATCTAGGAAAACATCTGTGAAATCGTATGGGAGTGATCTCTCAGATAGTACAGTAAAAATATAGCATTTGCGACGATCCCATAGTTCATGTATGTTTGAATGAAGTATAGTGGATGTATAGCTCAAATATAGCTAAAGTATAACAACGCCTAGTTGAAGTATAGGGGAAGTATTTTTAAAGTATATTTGAGAAGAATAGCTGCAGTATAACTGAAGTATGGATCAACTATAGCTGATGTTCAATCAAAGTATGGCTGAAGTATATCTTTTAAGTATAGCTCAAGTATGTAAAATATGTCTAAAGTATTGGAAAAGTATGGCTATAGTAGGTATAGTCGTATCATTGCTGATGAGAGATAATCAGTTATCTGAAATACATGAAAATAGAGATACAGAATCATGATTTTCATAATGTCAAAGGATATTGTTTGTAAATTCTAAAAATAGTAAAATGTTAATTGTAACATAAATTGTTTAACTTTATGAAATGTAACACTAAACATTTCACCTGAGTAACAATTTTATTAAACCTTTTCATGCTATTAATATTATATTTAGGAATCAAAGATTGCGGATCTCTTACCAATATATATGACATAAGAGTCATATAAGTAGTCCGTTGTATAACCGTTGCATATTGCATATCCTCACGAACAATATTCAAAATATAGTTGACTCACGAAATCACTTGAATAGCGAACTTTTTAAATTTTTAGACGAGCTGTCATTTATAATACATTATGTTTTATCACGTTGCTAGAGCATCTTAAAGAATAAGTGAGTGCAATTCTATGTCCGATACTTTTGCCATACTTAAGTGTGAATGAAGTATAATCTGTACTTCAGCTATACTTAAGTATAGATGAAGTATATCCCATACTTCAGCTATACTTCAGCTATACTTCAGCTATACTTTAGATCTACTTTATCTATACTATTTCAATATACTTGAGGTATTGAGAGGCCAAATGCACTTCAGAATTCGTCAATTCACTTCAGATCGTCTCATTCACCATACATTTTTTATACTCTGAAAAGTCAATGATTGATCACTCCCATACTTATGATTTTTACTCGGGTATTTATGGTGGACATTAACTCTATTATAATATCGTAGGTATACATATAATCTACATATTACATATAGTACAATTGATAATATTGTAAAATAATTAATATTATTAACAATTATATTGTTTATTAATGGTAATATAATTCTAAGTACAAAATATTAAATTTATTAATAGATATAATTTTCACCGTTGACATTAATTTTATTACAATATCGTCGTTATACATATATTATATATAGGTTATATGTAGACTGATACATTTAATCTATATACTATATATAATATAAGTTAATAATATTATAATATAATTAATAATATTAATATTGATATTGTCTATCAATGTTAATTCAATTCCAAATAATTAATTTTCTATTCGTATTTTGGCGCGCGGTTCCTATAGGAATTCCTTGCTGGTGATTGGTGCGCTGTACCCGTGGCGCGGGGTGTGCGAACCAATCGCTTTGTCGGGATTGGCGCGCGGCACCGGTGGCTCGGGGCGCGCGAGCCAATCAGGAATCTAATACGCTTATGACTTCAATAAACTTCTTAGTGTATTAAAGATATATAAATGTAAACGTGATTAACAATTCGTAGACTTTAATTATATAATATATAAAATATTTATCCAAAAGAATAACTAATTTGGCTGAAACCTGGATGTTCGGTATTTGGGACGAGCGGCCCAATTGGAAAATTCCGCGTTTGTGATTGGTGCGTCGTACCCATTGCGTGGAGCGCGCCAGCCAATCATAAAATCATAAGTCCTACGCATATAGATTTTTGGTTATTAATTCATTATAAAATTGCTAAATGTTCCATCCACCTTGCCATATCCAAACTCCCCTTACTCAATGTAATTATAAACTTTTTCTCTGAGATACTGATAAGTGATCAGTTTATCAACGTCTTACGAGATAAGTCTAAATTTTGGAATCTGTTCTAGTGAAAGGCAAGCCGGGAGCAGAAAAATTGGATGATGGCCTTAGAGTAATATAACTGGGGCAAAGCAAGGCTCGTCGAGGTGAGAGTTGAGAATTCAGATCGGTGAAACAATTATTTGCGAGAATCGCAAGAAATTGTTCTTAAGATTCGGAATTCTTAACTCTCCCTTTTTATATATTGAAGATGTGTATCAATTGGTGATGTCTAAAATTCGAAAATAGTAATAACGATGGTGTTAATAGTTGATGACTTTATTACAGTAGAGTAGCTTATTTATTGTTCTAGCATTTTGTCGTTAAAGTTTCCGTTGGAAACTTTCATTTGGAAAGTTTACTTAACTTTGGAAAGTTTCCCCTTTTGCATTTGTCCAACCATTCCTTGTATTCCTTATTTCTGTTCTCTCGATCTGTCCTCCATTCCTCCTCATAGCATTCTTCTTCCTCTCTCTCTATTCCTCCTCCTGTTCTTTCCTGGATCTTTCTTGATCGTTCTCTTTTAATGCTTTTATATTTTTTCCAGCTTGCTCTAGGCTGGCCTTCAGTTCTAAATCTTTTGCCAATTGTTCCTTCTTGTTGTGGGTACTCCGTTGCACCCTCCACTGCTCCCTCCATTTTCTCTTCCTTTTCCCAATATCTACGTGTATATCTAATATGTTTGGGAGGGAGTTACCTCAGGTCCTTTTCTGCGGCCCCTTCCAAGCGTCTTAGGAGTCACTTCCAAGCTTGGTATTTTGGTAGGTGGTCTTCGTAATTCGACACCTGGATGACGTTTTGGTATAGATAGCAGTTTGTTGCGGAATTCAGTGTGCTGAAAGGGAAAAATTCCTTCTGTCTAATTTTGTCTTTGAAGTCAGTTTGAATTTAGTTTTTCTAAGTATTTGAAAAAATTGAGTCGTTTCGTTTATGTTTGGTGTCTTTTCGGATATATAGTGCTACTGACCCACTGCCCTCTTGCCATCACTTAAAGCCAAATGGTTTAAATCTAAATTAATTAGTTTTTGGTGTGCCTATATATGTTGTTTTCTAATTTTAAATCATTTATATTCCATTCTTCATTACTTTTCCCCTTAGGTTTTTTAATTCTTAGATCTTTGGAGAAACCTTTCTCTTAATAATGAAAGGACTTTTGTATTGGTCACATGACTTCTTTTATCATTTGTAATTTTTTTAGCCTTTCAGTCTATTTTTCTACGCTTCGGAATTCTATCTCGCTATCGGTTTTTAATTTTATTCATAGGGACTGAAGTGGATCTAATTAGCGACCTAAATGTAAGAACGAAGAATAAATTGGGTTGACGAGTTTTTGATAGTATCTATTGTGAATTGCAAATCGTCTATATGTTCGTCCCAGGTCGAATGATCGTTATCTAAATAGGTTTTAATTTTTTTGCTTAATTTCTTATTGTATCGCTCGGTTGGGTTTTCGGGGGTAATGTTTTGGCATTTTCGTGTGCCCAATACCGAATTTCTCTGTTGAGTCTCTTAGTATTTTATTTACCACCCTTTTTCGTATTCCCTTTGACAGATCTGGCAGCTGATTACGTGATTGATTACGTCCGAATAAACCCCTTGTCAGAAGTAATGTTCGAAAATTTTCGCGTAAGTTTTCTCTGAGCCTATGTAGCCAGCCTGGGTTTCGTCATAATTTTCCCGTAAAACTTGAGATGTAAGTTTTCTTGGTATGACTGATTTCCAGGGGTTTGGGTCTAGTAATAAAGAATGAAAATGATCAATTACGCGAATGCTACATCAGTGACAAAGCCTACTCCTCAATCATTAAAAAATCTCATCCCTCCTCCCTCCATTACAAAAAAATACCATCACCCTAATCAAATAAAAGACCCTCTATTGTTGAGTGTCCCTCTACATCAAATGTATTAAAATAAGTAGAAAAAAATGACGAGTCATTTGTTCCTTCTTATACCAGCAAAGAGTTGCGCGCATCAACTGGTATTTCTTGAACTTTTAATCGTGTTGAGCTAAATGATCTTGTAAGAGATTTAGGTCTTTCAAAGAAGGGTGCAATTTTGATAGCATCAAGATTACAAGAAAAAGAGGTTTCTTCTCTTGGAACAACGTTTACATGGTACATATATCGTGAAGAAGAATTTATCCATTTTTTTGGAATCTGAATCATTAGTATTTTGCAACAATATCCCTGAACTAATGCAAGCTTTACGTTTACAGTCTTACAACCCTGATGAATGAAGACTTTTTATGAATTCATCCACCGTTCTGGGTTGAAACAGAGGTTTTACAAGTAGAAATAACCTCAAACCAGGATCGATGAACCTCCTTTACGAAGCACTAGTCGACACCTCGAAAATTCCGTTACCTCCTTTACGCATAAAATTGGGTCGTATGAAGCAGTTTGTCAAAGCGCTAAACAAATCAGATAAGTTATTAAGGTAGATGGATTCTTAGGTAATAACAAAGATCAAAATTATGAAAAAACAGTAAGTGATATGCTACAAAAATTTCAAAAGTTAGGTTGTCGTATGAGTCAGAAACTTCATTTCTTATTTATTCACCTTGATTTCTTCCAAGAAGGAAAATTAGGGGATGTTAGAGATGAGCAGGGAGAAAGGTTTCATCAGGATTTAAAAACAATGGAAAAAGGTATCAAGGTCGATGAGACGCTTCTACATTAACTGATTACTGCTGGACAAAACACGTAAAAAAAAGAAAAAAAAGAAAATGGACTAGCGATCGACACCTCCACGTGGTTAATCCTGGGTAGCGCATATGCGGCTAAGAGCGATCATGTGAGCTTGGGGTTTGTGGGTTTGAGATTGTGGGCTTTGGCGTTGTGGGCCTCCTTGAGATCGTGTAATTATTAAACTGCATTTTGGAATAAATTGAGGTTGACAAATTATGGTCGAGTCAAAAACTCATGATAGTTATAACGATACTAATATCTAATTTAGAGGTTAGGTTATGCATGGTTATATATGTGTGACAAAAGAAAGACCGCGCAAAACTCAAATTAGGTTGCACCTCTATTTTTATTTTGGAATGTGAATATTGGAAATAAGTTTATTGGAAATATTGCTAAGACCTTGGATATTTTTTCTTAAATTAACTGTATTATTGTCACATTGAATATGCACCATTTCTAAAAGATGGCATTTGTCTCAATTTGGTTCAGATTCAAGAATTGAAACATTATTAATATCATAATCTTAAATATGTGAGTCCTGATCAGCAAGTTTTTCTAAAGCTGTATTTTGTGTATTATTATCAATCGATCTTTCATGTTCTTTATTTCTCAGATATAAGCTTCTACTAGTTTGGCCAATATAGTTTTTTTTTTACAATTTTTACAAGTATGTCTGCATGCACAATTGCAGTTTTTTCCTTTTTCTATTTTATTTTTAATAGTTTGACATAATATTTTATTGAATTTTTGTTCAACTGAAATAACTAATTGGATATTACATTTTTTTTTGAATTCTAAAAAGACATTCGTCATAACCTGCAATACCTCTCATAAATTTATGTGCATTGATCTTTGGTTGGAAGTGAATAGTATAGTATATGTCTCGATCAATCCAAACCTGTGGCCTGGATGGATCTGTAATCAAGAACCATTTTATTACATTTGATCGAAACGTGTATAAGAAACAGGGTTGAGAAATAGATGAATTGGAATGCTTCGTTTTTTGCAGAATTCACCTCTCTAATTTTCAGCTGTTCTTCAGATGATAGTTGCTCTTCCAGCTCCTGTTGAGCTGTTGGACCAACTCTTCTGATACTTGCTGCAAATAATTCCAGTAATAATATTGAAAATACATTATTTTCAATTAAAATCCAAAAAATGTTGCATATAATGCAGTGCTTCATCCAAAAAATTACAGTGTACAGTCTCGAAACAATTCGGCCTTATTCTGCATGCGTATATTTGGTTCCTTCAAGAACCTATTCTCCATTGCTAATTGATTGATTTGTCGTCGATAATCTCGCAAAAAAGCAACTGTTTCCTCATTGAAGATGTTTCCATCATCATTATCATCATCGTTCTATAATGAAAAAAAGACTGTTGTCCACAAGTATGTACCACAATCGTATCTAGACACCTAAAATTACACTTGTTTCAAGCAACTTACATTTTCATGTTTCATGTGAAGAAGCAAGGTTTTTAAAGATTTGCTCTGGATTCCCAAAATTACTGTTTTTTTAATACTCTATTAAGAGGCAACTTTCATTGATACCGTCGATTTCCTTATTATATAAGAAGGGAGAGAAAGAGATGTATATAAATAAGTATATTTAGAGGGTATCAAAACAAAAAGCAAAGGCGCTGACGTCTAACTTTTGAAAACCTAGATTTGGGCGTCAGACACGGTGAGCTTAATCCAATTTCAACCTGAAAATCCTCGCACTCGCCCGTTTTCTGTAGAATGCAATTTCCAGATGACATTTAGGTATTTTAAGCTAAAACCTAAAATCATCCCTCGGGTCTTTTTTTTTTGAATAACCTCCATTTTTCAATATTAATTTTTTTTTTGAATTTGTAAAGTCTACATACATGGCGTCATTACTTGTTAAAAAGAGAATAACAAATCAAAATTAATTTTTTTAAATGATCCCCTGTTGATCTATAGAGATGCGAGTGTGACTCTACTAACGAGCTGAGAGTGCGTCCCTCGTGCTGTTTGTCGTGCTTGACTGAGCGCCTCCCCTCTTTCATTCCCGCGCTCTCCGCATCACCATTATGCGGAGGCCACTAATTCTAGATGAGTGGGCTGACACTGAATGACCGCTTGGTTAATCGTGATGTAGATATCTTGGGTCCCTAGTTTACCTCTAGAAAAAAGAAAAGCTGTGACTTTGGGATTGAGATGGAAAGCCCCCAAGTCGCAAGCCAGGGAATCAGTCGCTCACAGGCCAATCTGAGAAGATCGGAAGCTTCTTGTATCGAACCCCCGGTGACGTAAAGAAGCAAATCATCTGTATGCATGGCCAGCCTCACTCTACCGGGAACATGTTGGCCAGGCCCTCTAAGAGCTCACGGATTGCTTCCATCTAAGAAGATGAAAAAGTTCCATCTGCTAACCAAAAAAGAAAAAGATTTGAGGAATCTTACCGGAGACCCTGAATTTCTCAACTCATCAATCATGGGCCCCAGCAGGACGAAATTTAACGCCCCCTACAGTAACCACAGGCAGTACAGTAACTAGCCCCTTTCAAAGCAAACTGGAATTCAGGGACCCAATAGCGGTGCTCTGCAAAATATTCCAATCTCCTCTGAATCAATCTCTCAAATAACTTGCAAGAAGTTTAGGTGAGACATATTGGCCGGAAGCCCTTCCCACCCGGTTTAGGGATGAAATGGACACGGGTGTATCTCCAGGCTTCCGGAAAAGAGGTGACATGGAAAATTTCGTTGAAAACTTTCAAAAACAACAACATTCGATCCGAGAAGCCCCGTATAATCCCATACGATAGGCCATTCATGCCAGGCGAAGACATGGCCTCATTCAGAGATATCGCCACCTGGAACTCCTCCCATGAAAAAGGCTTATTCACTGAGTCGAACTCATAGGGATGCGTGAAAATATCTCACCAGTGTGTGGTTCTCTGGCCCGAGAAGACAGTACCTCAACATTGCGCCAAATCCTTATCTGAGCATTTACTTCATTGTCGACCCTCCTATGGGCCTGCGAGCACGGCACGACATAGCTGATTGCCCAGAAGCTTTAAGTTGGATGAGCCCCACATTGGTAAGTGGGCGTTAAATTCCCCACACGTAACCAGAGGGACCCGATTAGACACATGTTCGAACAAACCGTGCCAGGAACCCTGCGTGATTCTCACGTAAGGAGGAATTTAAATGGAAAGGAAGATCACTTTCCCAAGCGACGTACTTATTTCCCACGTACTTTCCACGGCCTCCCCTACAGATCACCTCTATCACATCGATAGGTTATGTAGTCTTCAATTTCAAAGGTCTGTTCTCGAGTAAGTCATGTCTTCAATATACAGAGGACATGCAGGTCGTTCTGACACAGCAACTATTCAGCTTCTTTCCTCATGCTAACTACACTGTGAGCTTTCCAGTTTGCAAACTTGACTAGTTTTCGTTAAATCTCCATATCAAAACCAATAACTAGCCACCATAAACATCAAAAACGCAGGTCTCGTTTTTCCTCACGACTTTGCGAAGTCTTCCTTTGCTCTGAAGTGCTCATATATAAAGAGTGGGTTATGTCCCAGGTACCAATTCGTAACAAAGACTGTCCCATTAATCCTCCTGTGATGTAATCGTGGAAGTGTCGTTCTGGTAGAATTAGTGTTCAGGAAGTTTTGAATTGTGCAGTCGGTGTTGCGACTCATTTCCAAGAGGAAGAAAGCCGCTGCCTTGAGCGGATCATCCAGAACCTTTAGTCTCTGTGATAGAGGGAATGGGAGAAGAATCAGTAGGTGGATCTGATGTTCGGGATGGTCCACGAGCAGATGTTTGAGGGGAGAGTGTAGAGGGGAGCCCCGGACATTAGGGTCTCAACAACCCAATCCATTTAGAGCTGTTTCCACTTCCAGGAAGCTACAGTCATTTCAGAAGCGCGATTTCATGATTTCAAATTCGCATGGGTGAATGCCACATAGACGGGAAGAAGAAATATGATTACCACCACAATTGGTACATTGAACTGGAGTTAGTTTATTGGGACATTTCTCTGTCCAATGAGGTTCTGTACATAATTCTCACATCGGCCTGGATGCCGTACATACACTGGTCCGAGTCAGGGCGATATCGCTGGAACGTAAACATCTCTTAGGGGGAGGGATGACAGGGCCGAATCAAAGACCGAATCAACGTTGTCATTAGTCGAAAGAAATAAGATATTTGTCTTTAAAAATTAGTTAGTTGATATAGTCAAATGTGATTTTTCATCAAGAAAATATTTTCTTCCAACAGACTAAGGTCTATCACCTGGAATGAAATTTTTTCTTAATTGGAAGCTGTGATTCTATGGTCCGAAGAAGCGTACCCAACATTTTACGAAATATTTTTTTGTAACAAAGAAATGGGTGTTTATTATGAATGAATATTTCAGTGGTCCCAAAATGCGAGACATCTTTGAAAATGAGCATGTAACAAAGTTTGAAACAATGTTCATTGATTAGAAGAACCAAGTCCTTGACTTGAAGAAAAGAGTTAATTATTTTGAAAAAAATGTATTTGATAAAAAATAAACGCAGCTTACAATAAAACAAATATTCTATGTTCACGGCCGTGGACATAGAATTTGGTTACTTTCATTTTTTTTTTAAATTAACCTCAATTCAAAATTTGAATCGTTTATTGGTTTGAATGTAGAGAATCGTGGCTTGCAACTACCACGCTAAAATGTTGATGTATGGAGTGTCTGTAGCCTACTGGAACTTCCTCAATTTCTCTTCGTGTCAAGACTGAAACCTCCCCGTTTCCTATGTTTATTTTTGCCCGGCACCCTTTGCGTCTAGAATGATATATTCCACTAAATGTACCACTAGTCTCTAATATTGCAAAAATGACGCCGTTAGCTGTTGTCAACACAATCTGTTCTCGAAGTGGCATTGACACGTAGACATTTTTTTTAAATCGCTGTCGAAGTTGGGAATCGAGATCAAAAGTGTATCTTCGAAATTCGAATCGCTGATGCGGATTGCTATTGGGAATGAGCCGAATAAGTCCAAGCTGGCCAAGTCCATATCCAAGTACCTGGTAATGAGAAGTCCTGGAAAGAGAAAGCCTGGCTGAAGGAAGCCTGGACCTGACACGTAGAGGAGGCTCAAGAACCCTGAAAAGGGAAGGCCTGGCAGAGGGTGACCTTGATCTAACACGCAGAGGACGCTCAGGCTCAGCAGGTGAATCAGTTATGCGATGGGAAGAAGAATTTGGGCGAAGACTCAGATTCAAATCGGGAATATGAGGTTGGTCGGCCTCAAGGTTACGTCCCACCCGTGAGCGTTGGTCGCCATCACGGTTACGTCCCACCTGTGAACTTAATTCTGCAAGAATAAATAGAGAATTAATTTTTTTTGCGAAACATACTCTTATGTTTGTATGTCATGAACCCTTATTTCAATATTATTTTATTTCGAATTACCAGAACATTGTGCGCGGCATACACTTATTTATTATGTTGTATATACACATTACGGATTACCCCAGCACAATTGTAGACTGATTTTATACTCATTGTGGAAAAACCGATAGAGATTGGAAATGCCAGATTGGAAAACTATAGCAATTAGGTAAAATGAGGATTCAATAGGAAAAAATTGATATTTGCGGAAAGCCGAAAAATATTTTAACCACTTTATAGTTGTATTATGTTATTATATTTACCAATGAAGTTAAGAATCAACGCCGAAAATAAGGCCATATTATACACGATCCGCATCTTTTTCAATTAGATGAAAAAAAAAATTTAACAGTGTAACTATTAAGTATTCTTGTATATCTTTAAAGTAAATAGTGCCTCGAAGTTATCAGTCTGGTATTATCTCAAGAGGTTATTAACGTACGAGATTATATTTATATTTCATTACAGTTTCAGCAAGAAGAGTTATTTGCTATGTCCGCTAAAAACGACGTCACAATTTTCGGTTATGACAAGTGGAAAATATTTTGCAATCATTTATCAACACTCACCAAATGAATTTTTTTAGAACTACAGTACATCCCACCTATGGTAACGTCTCACCTCTAAATAGGTGGCCACAGGGCACGACGAAATCACAAAAACAGGCTGGTGAAACACTCATGTATCTTGAGAATACGGAGCGATCCAAGGATACCAATCCTCCTACGAAGACTGATCTGCTACATTTCTGTAGAAGTTTCCGTGCATTTTCTTCTGATTTAAAGATTGAGGATAAGGTTTCAGCCGCCTGCACCGAGGCTTTGTAAAGGAACGCTCCTTCGTCAATCATTTCATGATGGCCATTCTACGATGAAGAGCGTTAACGACTTGTACGAAAACATGTCCACTCCGTCGGCTTGCGGCTTCGATTCCCGCCTCGCACTCTGGAAGAGCCTCGATGGCCCATGCGGTGAACACTTGCCTAGCAAGGGAGTTGTTCATCTCCGGAAAGTCATGGGACCGGTACCACTAGAGAAAAAGGTTCTCCAAGTACTTAAGGCTGTTGCTCTTGGTGGTTCGGAACACACCTTAGACTGTAGGTCCCCCTCCCACCACCAAGTAAGTGTGTGGGGGGTGTGTAAAGGAATAGGAAGAGATACAAGAAAAATGTAAACCCTTAGGGGACACATTAGAAGCTTCCTTTCCAACTAATTACTCACGTATCATAGAAGTTGAATCTGCAACAGCTAACTACTGGTAGGCATCCGTGAAAAATTCCTTCACGATATAGAACTCAACGAGGCAAAAACGATTGGTATCAGGACATACGGCGGTAGTAATCTATGCGGCAAAAACCACCCATTATACGTTTTATTGAAACAATCAAATCCAAATTCAAAGTTGGTGCGATGCGTTAGCCAGTCGCTCAATAATTGCGCTTCCAAAGCGTCCGAAAAATTCCCAGCGAGTGCTGATTTCATTCTACGAGAAATATGCAATTGACTTAATGTTTTTCCAAAGCGTAGAGCTTCTTATAAAGAACTCTGAGATATTTTGAACGCTTTTGACCTAGCTCAAGAAGGCGAAGAAAAACGCGATTCCATTTATTTGTGCAATCAGCAGAAAAGAGGTGGTTAGCACGGCACCCTGCAGTAAAAAGGGTTCTAGAACACTGGGTTCAATTGAAAACGCATTCCGCTCTTGTAGTCAAAACCAAAAAATGATATACCGTAGGATCAATCAACGAAATATTGAATTAAAATATTAATTACTTATACCTGAAAATTCTAAAGCCAATTTCATGTGAAATACAGCATGTAAACTTATTGTTCCAACGTGATTATGTTGATCTGTGTCTAGCGTATGATGATTTAAACTGCTTGATTATGTTCCCGGTTAAGGAATTGCAAAGAAATGAAGTTGAAAATCGCGCATTTAAATTTTTAAAAAGAGTTTATATTGAACTTCCGAAAAGAATACCAACATGTTTGAAACAGTTTCGAGGGTTGAGATATTTTCCACCGAATGTTTGTCTAAATCAGATACAACTGGCTATTCAGAATTTACCATTTCTGAAAGAATTTGTAAAAGAAGATAAGTCAGGCATCATCAAGGTTCAATGGTGTACGTTATCGCTTGTTGATTGAAAATCTGTTTTCAAGGGGAGAATTCCTCAAATAAGTGGCGAATTCTGTTCCGAGGTTTACTCTTTCCAAGATTCGGGTGGTAGATTCATCTCTCGCGACCTCGCTGTCTATGTTTCAAAAACGCTAACATTAACCTCGGATAATGCTGTCATAGAAACGGTCTTCTCTATAATGAATGCTGTGAAAACTAGAGCTATAAACAGAATGTCGTTTATATTGTTAGATGCCATTTTGACAAGAAGAATTAGGTTTGACCTTTGAAAAATCTGCTGTACAACTCCAACCAACTCGATAAATGATTAAAAAGTTCACTGCACATGAAGTGTGACGCAATAAAATTTTATATAAATTTTACAACTCACCAAAATTTAGTTTTTACTATTTTATTATTTGATTTTTGGAAACCCTTGATTTATTCTTCGCGATTTCGAAAGCTACTCAGTGTTTCGAGACTTGGCGAACCGTTGAATTAGAATATTTTAATTTAAGAACTGATTTTGCGTGTATTTTTCCCTATTTCATGAAAATCCTATTTTGGTGCCTGACCCATCAAGAAAATTGTAGTTGTGAAACTTTAGATGCCTTTTCGAACATTTGCCTTTTGAATATTTCCGCCATTTTTATCTCGTTCTAACGTTGATGTCCTCTAGTATACCTCTGGTCAGACCTAAGAAATTTTGGAATAATTTTGGAATGCCACTCGTATATTTGCTGGTGCCTTAGTTACATTAGACTTCTTCACCTGGCGTGATATTTAATTAAATAATATTCTGTGGAACGTAATGAAATTCGACGAATCACAAGAAGAAAGCAAAACCTAGCCGGTAACTAAGAGAACAACGTTGTCAAGGACTAAAACAAATCCTGTCACTTTTCACCTTTTCGTCAGAAGCTTCCGAAGAAGACGGTCCAAGCGGAAAAGATAAAACTATTTGATTAATTGTCCTTCCTAAATATTTAAAGTTTACTGATGATTGAGGAATATAAGGGTTGATTGCATTTTTCATATTGTTGACATAAATCAGTTTGTACCATCAATTTGGTAAGATTTCAATTTAACAATCTGTTCGAGAAGTTTTCCTCACTTTATCCATTGATATTTGTGTTGTGGTAGAAGAATAAAACTAAGTTATTTAAATGAGTTTAAATCCAGAATTCTTCGATTAAATTTAATTTTTTGAACCACTTTAATTTATAATTGTATGATAATTCAATATTTTTCAGAAGAAAATGCTATTGGCAGGCAGATTACGATCGGCTCGGAAAGCCAATTGATACAAACTGCAGTTGGGAAACCAGACATATCATCAGAACTGGTTTGGGTATGCAAAATGGCATAAAACCGAATTGCGGAAGAGAACAAAGTGGCTCTCATACAGGTCCCTGGTCACACGGGGATCAAGGACAACGAAAAGGTGGACCACTTGGCTAAATGCGGCGCAGCGAGTGAATAAATAGGACCGGAACCGGTACTGGGACTAGTGTCCTGCTGCATCGGGATGGTCGCCAAAGGCTGGATCCGAACAAAGCGCCAGGAATACTGGGAACAAATCCAGAGTTGCCGACAGGCGAAAGCTATCCTGAGCTGTACTTACAGCATGGACAGAGCCAGAGAAATCCTGGATTGCCCAAGAAAGACATAAGTAGAGTGTTTCAGATACTCCCACGAGAGTGCAGGAGATGTTGAAAATCCATTTCTTTTATTTAAAATTAATTTTTCCGATTCAAAGTTTAACTAATCCATTTTTTTGAAAAAATTGATATTTTTCAGTGAAAAATGTAAGTACTGTTTAAAGATTCATTTATTTTGCAATGTTCTCCTCTGTGGTTGAAGGATGTTCAGAATCCACGTCACGAACTGAAATAAATGTTTGCGTTTTGCGGCCGTTTGACCGGAAATCGGAAATCGTCCGCCGAATCGCCACCCTGAAAATGTATGTGCTTGCTGGGGAAGGGAAACCAGTTGTTGCGATGATTTCTGCATGTATTCAATACAATTGTAAGCTATTTACTTGCAAATACCATAATTTTTTATGTTTGATTTTAAAAATAGTTTAATTTGTAATAGTTTTCGAATAGTTAAATCTTCAAGTCCATTTTTTTCAATTGTTAATTTTTTTAACTTTTCAATTAGATAAAGCCTTCTGAACAATCCAATACTATACAGTTAAAATTTTGAAACCTTTAAGATGCAAAGATTTCAAGACATTCAAGTTCGGAACAATTATCACTATAAATTATTGTATTACATATTTCTTGTCTTTTTTTAGCTTTTTGTTTTGGTCAGAAGACATGGTGAGGAATCTTCAAAAGACACACGAGAAGGGTCCAAACTTCTGGGTAGTGTAGGATTCTTACCCACCAAAAAACACCACCCATAATTGAGGCCCCGGATTCTATAATCGCTCACAAAGTATGTCGCCTGAGAGTGGTGAGGCTTCTGATCGCTTATGTTTAAGAGAAGTCTAAGGGCCTCCCCACTCTCGGACGACAAATTCTATAGGCGGTTAGAAGATCCGGCCCCTCATTTGACATATGTAAATTTTAATTATGCCTGATCAGAGTCTGAAATGGCTGAACTAAAACTCTAGTCGTCGATACTCATCTGATCCGCATCCAAATTGCTTGTCGATGCTGATCATAGTTCTGGTTCTTCCGCTGGAGCCGAAGGAATATGCTCTACCGTTCTTTATCGTTTTTTGGATGGCACTTTCTGAACGGACGTCAGGTCCGCAATGCATCTAATGACCATTATGTCATCAATCCTGTGACCTTTAAGGTTTACCCGCAAAGTGGAGAAGATAAACCGCATACCTGAAAATAATCTTTTAACGCTCACTTGGATACCTGGCACAGCGTGAACGATCATTGCCAGATCATACAGTTAAGGCTCGGAAAATCCGACACCATTTCAAAAATCTAATAACGTTGTTTCCTTCTTCACAAGAACTCTCTGCTTGAGGAATTACCTCAGAAGAGGTGTGATGTTCCTTACCTCATTCCCATTTTCTTCTCGTTGCTGCCTCATATATTCTGATTATACGACATATTCGTACGCCTCTTCCATTCTCTCCAGTGCAACATTAGAAGCTTCACAAGCTGGCTCCTCTGGCTGCTGTCTGCTCGACTGAACTCTGAGTCCACTGCCGCTGTTTCTTGAATACATTTCACCCACACAAGGTAAAAATCTAATGGGAGAAGGATCTTCTTTTGAAACTCCTTGGTTGCAATTTTTGCTGGTATCAATGTCTCGACGTATTCATCCACCAGCACCCAGTCATCCTCCGTCGATTGGGTTATTATGGCTTCATCTGTGAATTGATTGGTCGCTTCCCTCATTTCCTCGACATCATTTGTTGCCGGGTACTCAATTACTTCATAAATCATGTCCCCTTGATTGATATTAGCTTGTTCCTCTTAGATAATCCTGCATAGCTTTATCATATTAGAGGCATTATCGGAAGTGAATGAGTATAAGTCTTCTATCTTAATGGCAAACTCTGCCAAGACGTCCTGAATCATCGTAAGCTAATTATCAATAGTTTGGCTTCTGGTGCATTCCTTCACCACAAGAGTTCTCAGGGTTAATCTCGTACTTTTGATGTATTGTATCTTTGTTGATGTATCTATGCTTTAATACTTCAATTACGTAATTTTAAAACAAGTGATCTTTATAAATATTAGAATTGAAAGCCAAAAAGACTGCCTAGATGACGAAAAAAATACTGCTTTCTCTTAATTCATCGGATTTTTCTTGTACTGACTTTTTCACAGTATCAGGCGTAGCTGTAATGAGATCTTCGTTCGGAAGAACGGCCGTCAAGGGGTCGAAGAGATCATGAAAGCCATTGTCATTCATCAACATAAATGGCCTTCCCTTTACAGCCACCAACTTAACGCAGTCATTTTTTATTGAATATGCCGTCTGTTCCACGCCATTCAAACAATAATCTCGTTTCCTGCTCTCCAACTGATCCAAATCTTCTTTTTGCAATTGAACTTTTTTTTGCAATTCCTGTTCTTCATAAGCCTGATAGTCGGGATTATGGCATAGTTTCATGTGCCCCGTCAAATTCCCCAAATGGTTTTGCTAGAAATTTCATAGCTTACAAATTAGAAAATTATATCGTATCTAGTTAACAAAGTATTTCGAAAAGAAAGAAAAATCATAATAAGCTGAATAGTCTCCCATTAGTCTCTTATTAATAGTCCCTAACATTTGGCTACTAGGTAATAATTCACAATGCTATAAAGTAGTCATTTTCAATGGCACTCGGGCTCGGCACTTTGCAGTCTGTGAATTTCCAATAAAAAACTACATCTATTTCTTCATTTATAAAAGAACGAAATTGAGCGATAATTTTAGTATACTCAGCAACGCAAATATTAAAAGTAATTCACTTATTTTTCAGTTTTCACGTTGATCAAGAGTGCAAACTTGATTGAACTTCAAAATAAGTTTGTTAGAAAATGACCTAAAATAAAATCGAATCCAAATTTTTACATTCTCATCAGAGAAAAAACAATATATTTACTTGAATGTTATGAATTTCAGGCGTTTCAAATTAAATCATACAAAAGGTGTTTTGTCAGAAATTTGGAACGTTTTAGGTCCTGACACTTCACATTGCGTCACGACAAATTTGACTAAATTCATTCCAACCAATTTTAATATATAAAAATCATAAGCATTCTCTTTTACAGTAATGCTAATAGTATTTTTTACCTATTTGATGAGTCTAAAGTTATGATTTGCATAGTACCGGGAGTCTTGATTTTAACTCGAAATTCAATAAGAAAATATTAAAAAGACATTTCTAATGAATGATAAGGTTAAAATCAACAAAAGAAGTAATTTAAGCGATCCTGCCGAACATTGCAGAAAAACGAAACGCGTTCAGAATCTATCACCTTAGAATTAAGTGAAACAGTAACTTTTTAGGTAACTTACGTTACTGTAACTCGTAGTCTTCTTCCACTAAGTAACGTAACTGTAACTAATTATTTGAAAGAGTAACTTACACAACACTGATACATTTTTACCACATGCCGATGGTGGCGCCATCGTGCAAATCGTATTTTTCAAGAGAGCAAATCAGTATGCTTCAGTAGCGTATTCAGTATCGCGAAAACCTGTTTTTTTTTGGGTTCAGATGGTCTCAAGACGTGAATATTTGAAAAAAATTGGGGGGGGGGGTTGACTCCCTGTCAATTTTTACGCAAATCTAATACCTTCTCTGATGAGAATGTAAAAAATTACTCCGATAATTCCTTGAAAATTCTATTTAGCGTGTAAATATCTACAATTGCCTTTAACAGATATCTTGTTTACCGACAGATAGAAAGGGCGCGAAACTTCAAACCAGGCATTCATGAATAATCCTATTAATTGATTTATTGTTCATCCCATGTGATTGAAATTACTCTAATAAATAAAGAGAATTGCTTGGAGTGTGTTTGAAATGGAAAATCATAATTAGGAATGAAAATAACTTCATAACAATAAGTTCTAATATTCTTAGGTTATAACCCCAGAGCTTACAGGCTGGTCTCTTTCATAAAAATGTTCATCATTATCAGTTTAACTTTATTAAAAACAATAGCTTGTGAACATAGATTGCCTTTCGAAAACAATTAATTTATCCTAGGAATTATATTACCAGGATCTTGGAAATGCACAATATGATACTTAAACCCTTGTAATGTGTATTTTTTCAAAAGAGGTATTTTTTATATTAACTTTAATTACTTATTTCAGTCGCTTGTTGGCTCAAACGTAAAGAATCGTGGTCTGTAACTACTACGCTGAAATTCAAATCTATTGGGCGTTGGGAGCCTACTGGAACTTCCTCCAATTCTTTTCGTGTTAAGTTCGAAACCTCGCCACTTCCTATGTTTACTTTTGCACGGCACCTTTTTCCTTTGGAATGATATATTCCTCTTAAAATATCCCCAGCTTCCAATATAGCAAAAGCGTCACCATTAGATGTTGTTAACACAATTTGTTCCCGGGTTGGCATTGACACATAAACCTCTTTCTGAAATCGCATTCGAAGTGGCAAATCGGTCTGAAAAGTGTATCTTCGAAATTCGAATCGTCTGTGCGGATCGCTATTTGGAACGAGTCGAATGAGTCCAAGTTGTCCAAGTTCATATCCAAGTACCTGATAATCAGAAGTCCTGGAACGAGAAAGCCTGGTCGGAGGAGACCTGGACCTGGCACGTCGAGGGGGTTCCAGCGTGTCAGGAGAATTAGATATGCGACGTGAAGAAGAGTATGGGCCAAAGTTCAAACAGGAAACGTCAGGCCAATCGCTATTAGGTTTACGGCCAGCCTGCGAACTCAATTCTGCAAGGATAAATAGATGATTAATTTTTTTCAAAGAAAATTCTTATACGTTAAGAGTAATATGTTTTGAGAAAAATTAGAGACCGGTGTCCTTGAATGCTGATTATCAGAGGACTTTAATGAAGCACAATTCTCTGATTAATAGCGAGTTGATCAGAAATTCATTGGCGCTAACCAGTTTAAGAATTTAGGGAATTGCGCGAATTCCTAGAGTTTAGTAATTGCATTGTGCACAGTTAGAAGTATACCATATGTGCACATGCACACTTGGGCAGGTACGAGCTTTGCATGCTCAAATTGAATCATGCACGGTTGGTAGTGCACCATATGTGCGCGTGCATGTTTGGGAAGGTACCATTCTTGCACGTTTATATTTTAACGTGCAGAGTTGAAAGCGTCTCATCTGTATGCGTACACAGTTTACACTTCTGCCGGCTTGGTATTATTTCAATTGTCCATATTGATGTTATTAGGGTGTTTTAAGACTTCGATTGTTTTCTTGGAAAAATATTGTACATTTTTGCAATTACGGTTGTTTCGTCAAATAAAATGCTATGTCCTGTTTCGATATGATGCTCTGCTAGTGCTGATTGTGTGAAATGTTTTAGCCTGACTTAACTCTGATGTTCCTTTACACGTTGGCTCGCTGCCCTCCCGGTTTCTCTTATACAGACTTTTCCACAAGAGAATTCTTCCTATTTGTTCTGTGATACGTTGAATGTAGGGTAAGATGGTGGTCGTTTTTCTCTCTCTTTCTTTAGTAGGTTGTGTTGAATTGTTTTTCTGAGTTTATTTTCTTATTGTTTTATCAATTTGTTTGTGTGTGTGATCGTGTTGTATCAGGATTTGTTTTTAATGATAATTTGTTATGGAGATGGCTTCGTATACAAGAATTGTATTAGAAGAAACAAGCAATATATCTTTCAATCTTAATATTAATAATAATAATTGTTGAATATTATTATTATTATTATATTTTATAATATTTGTTATCTTGCATTATTTGTCACCTCACTAACTAAAAAGTGTAGGAAAAGTTGAAAATTTCAGAAAAAACCGCAACAATCTAGCATTACTATAGAAAAGATAGTTATAAACAATAATAATTTGCTTGAACAATTAGGTTCGTTACATTTTTTTACCCTGTGTCAGAAAAGTTGCTTCTTGCAAAAGCAGACCTTTTACAGCACAGACATTCTGGATTCCCCCAGCATGAATTCAGACGAAATTCACACTCATTGCGGGCGAACACAGAGTTTAGACAAATGTAGCAATTGGAGTAGAATGCGGATCAAATAGGAAGAATTGATATCTTCAGAAAGCCCAAAAATATTTAGAAATAATTATAGGTATATTACATGATTATATTTACCAGTGCAATTAAAAATCGCCGCCAAAAATATGACCAGAGTATAAAGGAACAGCATCTTTGCCAATTAGAGGATAATCAATGGTTAACAGCGTAACTAATAAGTATTCTGTTCCTTCGTTATATTAAGCAGTACCGCGACCTTGTCCGCCTGAGGCTATATTTAGAGTTTATTATCGTACACGATCGTATTTACTTTTCGCTGATTAGTTTCAGGGGGAAAACATTTATTCGCTAAGTTTGTTGAATCTGACGTTATAATACTGTTTGCCATAAGAAAAACTAATATAAATTCTACGATACTTTTGTTCCATGTCGTTACTACCAGTCAAGCAAAAAAATGTTTATCCCATCATGAGTGTAATTTCAGATATCACCTAATTTCGTCCAAATTTACAGATAGCAGTTCAATGTTCAATCAAAGATAGTTGTTTTTTCTCTATCAGTAACGAAAAAGAATTATACTTTTGTTTTGGTACCTGTTTTCAAGACAAAAATTAAATCTTTTTTTTAGAAGATTTTATGTTCTATCCAATCATTAAATTAGTCTTTAGTAGCACAGTTAATAATTCGTGGTTGCAGATTTATGATTTGAGAAACAATTATACATTTCGCCGAATATTTGTTTAAATCAAATGCAGAAAGGGAAAATAAGATTTTTTAGGGAAAAAACTATCCAAAGGCTTTATAATTTATTTTTTGTCCGTCCTATTATTTTTAAAGAATAAATAAATGAGCGTATTAATATTTTGGGGGATTATTCCACAGAATCAGACGGGCTTCAGGAAAGGCATGGGAATAGTAGAGAACATCTACGTACTGAATTATCTAGTGAATAGGAACTTACGGAGGAAGAAAGGGAAGTTAGTGGCCTTATTTGTAAATGTAAATAAGACGAAAGTGATGATTTTTAGAAAGAGAAGGACAAAGGAAGAATATGAGTAGAAGATGTACGGGGAGAAAGTGGAACAGGTTGAGGAATTTAGTTACCTATAGGCTTCTGGTTTGAGTCGAAAGGAGGGGTTGAGCTACAGCTGAGGAGAAGGATAGAATGTGCAACTAAAGTAATGGGGCAGGTGTGGGGTATAAGGAAGAGAAGGTTTAAAGATGAATGGAAGATGAGGCTGTGGATGTTTGATGCGTTGGTGTGGTCAGTACTAAGTTACGGAGTGGAGATCTGGGGATGGAAGGAGCACAAGAGGGTTGAAAGTATGCAAGAGAGATTCTTGAGATGGATAATGGGAGTGAGCTGGAGCTGTCCAGGATATATGTTGAGGGAGGAATTAAGTAGAGGTAAAATGGTTATTAGACAGATGGAGAGAGCATGCAACTTTGAGGAGAAACTAAAGAGGGGGGAGGGAAGCAGAATAGCACAAGCTTGTCTACGGGATTTAGTAAACAAAGAGACTAGGGGTAATACAGAAGGATCAAGGTGGCAGAAAGAGAGACAACAGAGGAGGAGAGAGTGCGATATAAGAGCAGATGTCAGAGTGTGGCAAGAGTTAGAGAATTAACTGATAATAAGGGAGGGGGAGGAAAGATGGAAACAAATCGTGGAATCTAAGTATAATAGGTGGTATAAGGTAGTGAAGGCTGAAGGAGAACCAGAATATTTAAGAAAGATTAAGAAGGAGAGTAAATGGAACCACGTTATACGATTTAGGATGGGAGAAGGAATGAGAGAGTGTAGGTACTGGATGGATGAGGAGGAAAGAAGATGTAGAGTCTGTTACTACGAGACAGAATCATGGGGGCATGTTTTAGAGAGATGTACGGGGGATGAAACATTTGGTGAGAGTGTGGATGACAGGATAAAGTGGATCTTGGATGGAAGTGGACAAGGGGCAAGCTGGATGATGAGACTGGAAGAAATGAGAGAAAGTAAGTGCAGGTAGTAGGGAAAGGCCAAGCGCTCACTCCTATAAAAGGAGATTAAAGTAAAACTAAAGTAAATAAAACGTTAAAAATCATGAGAACGGAAATGGTAAGAGGAAACGGAAGCCCTGGAAACGAAACAGAGAGGAGCATTATTTTTACGTTTGCTACAAGGTGGTCATGTGAAGCATATGTTCGCAGTTTTTTCTCAGCAAATAAATACACCAAGGGTCCCAAAACCATCGTTAGCTCATTTATATTCTTCCATATCTCAAAATTTCAATACCTAAATTAATTTAGTTTAAAGATAAGGGGGACGAAAACTGCATTGACAGCTCAAATTTCGTCTACGCTAAAGACTATTATTTTCCCCTAATATCAAAAATCAAGTTTTTCAATCACAAAAAGTAAATCAAGAAAAAGTAAGGAGGTATTTTGGTGATTATTTTTCTTTCCAAGGAACAGTTTTTCTTGGACAAAAGTGATGTTTTTTATCGGAACATAGTTGCGAGATATCGCAGACACAAAATTAATAAGACAATATTTGGTGCTCGTACCTTTGGGTTGAAATCATTTCAATCAAATAGTATATCTGCTAAACGCTAATAAATTTTTTCGATTCAAGTCTCTTTACTTGGTACTCAACGATTTGTATTTTGGAATAGTACTTGTGTACTTCGTCACTAGATAAATCTGCTTCAAAGGATACTCTGGTGGTAATCCTTTTTTCCACCTGTGAACGTTTTTTTAAGAAGTTCTGATGCATCTGCTTAGCTGCTTATAACCCGTTGCTCATCTCACATTTGAAACTATTTAGATTGCCCTACAAAAAGCGACGGATTGGAAAGAATTTAGAAGTATTAGTGGAAATATATTGCGGATGCTTCGCATTCAAAAGTATTGGATCGTATGAAATTTAGCAGCGCCAAATGCATGCTGCTATTGTAAATTAGAAACCAATTCTTCGCATTAAAGAATATTGGATCAGATGATCAAATGATCAGATGATCAATACCAAATCCGGCTGGGTGCTCAGAAGTAGAAATGAATGCTTCGTACTTAAAAGGATTTGGAATTATAGTTCAATTAAAGTTTATAATAGGTACAAGTTCAGAAAGGCAAATTTCTCAATTAAACGTATGTATTGAAAGTAACGTAAAATGTTAACCTACATGAAATTTCTGGCGATTCTCAGGAATATGCATGCTTTGTATCAGTTCGGTGAATTATTATAAGACATATTGAAATCGAGTTAAACTTTGGCACGTGCAACATTCTCTTCTTAAATAATACTCAAACTTTCTTCATCACATTGCAATATAATAAATATAATACAAAAATAGACACCTTGCAACACATAAAGTTCACCTCTAATTCCCTTCCAAAATTAGTTACAATTAAAAAGAGAAATACTCTCTTCAATTTTTTAAATCATTTTTAACAATGCTCATTTTCTTAAACTTGCGATAACTTCAGCACATCCGCGAAGGGCAGCAAATCATTTATAATTAAATTACGTCTGAGAAGTGAAAATCTTCTTGGAGGATATAAATACTCTAAGATAGAACCAGCAGAGTAAGTGCACGCTCTTCTTGTACCTCGTTCTCGAAATATAAATTTGACACATTGCTTTCCATTGGTCGCTCTACATATCTTGAATATTCCCCATTTTGTGAATTTTCTTTAACTTCCTCTCCTCCTCCTTCTAATTCTAGTTTCTTCTGCCGCCATGGTTCTTCATTTCTTCTTCTTTGTCGTCAGATGAGCTTTCCAGATCATCGTGAAGATTTTCCAATTCTTCAGATATGTTTTCCGAATTCTTCTTCGGGAATGCTTTGTGCACTAGAGCTTGCCTTAAGTGGCTAGAACTCTAATCTTGCCTTAAATAGCTGAAACTCAGACTGAATTTGCCTTAAGTGGCTGGATCACCACTAGATCTTGCCTTAAGTGACTGCATCACCACTAGATCTTGCCGTAAGTGGCTAGAACTCTAATCTTTTCTTAATTTACTAAAACCCTGATTAAGTGGCTGGAACTCAGACTGTTCTTGCCTCCAGTGGCTGGATTGCAACGAGATCTTGCCTTGAGTGGCTGGATCACCACTCGATCTTCTCTCGAGTGGCTGGATCACCACTAGATCTTGCCTCAAGTGGATAGAACTCTGATCTTGCCTCAGATCAGACATGCCCAATTCGGCGAAATTCCCTTAGGGAACACATGTTCCGAGTCCCCTACTCTTTCTCCTAGAGAGCGGGAGTGGTGGTAAACGCTTGCGAGAATCTCTCCTCTGTGACGTACGCGTCTACCACGCGCATGCGTCTACCTCCTCTCCCGCTCTCTAGGAGAAAGAGTAGGGGACTCGGAACATGTTTTCCTTAAGGGAATTTCCCCGAGTTGGGCATGTCTGCCTTAGATAGCTGGAACTCAGACTGATCTTGCCTTAAATGGCTAGATCACCACTAGATCTTGCCGCAAGTGGCTAGAACTCTGATCTTTCCTTAATTGGCTAGAACCCTGATTAAGTGGCTGGGACACAGACTGATCTTGTCTCAAGTGGCTGGATCGCAACGAGATTTTGCCTTGAGTGGCTGGATCACCACTAGATCTTTCCTTAAGTGACTGGATCACCAATAGATCTTGCCTTAGGTGAATCATTTCTTTTCCACTCAGGAATAATATTTTGAGACAAGAAATAATGATAATTATGTTATTGAATGACAATTCATTATGTTTAGATATTATTCTTCAGATGCAAAAGAAAAGAAGGCAAAAAAGAAAATTTTCCTTTGTGCAAAAGTGGCATATACGTGTATTTCTTTATAACAATTTTTGTCGGAAGACAACTCATTATGATAACAGCAACCATTTAAAATCTTAAATGGTAATATTTTTATTTACAGTCCATGGTTTTTCCAGCAAGATGATCATTTCAAAATCTTGCGTTCAACTCACCGCCGAATCTAGTAAATTGTTTTTAAAAAGTTTTGAAGTTCCTAAAATCCAGAGCAAGTCAAACTCTTTAAATTTGAACCAAGGACACGAACTAATATTATATGATTGCTGCGTAATCGTAACAGAATTTTACGGGCGGAATAGAAATTTTGACGAAAATAAGAATACGATATACGTCGCGTGCGTATATTTCTTATCTCATAATCATTCTTTGAATTAATAAATATTTGACGTTCATATAAATGAAGTTGAATAATATATTTTTTTCTAATTTCGACCTATAGAATACAAAATTTTTTCCACAATTCGCATTCGATAGTGTTTGACTTTGTCGAAGTTTTACTCCGGTCAGAAAACTTCAGAAATACTGATAAATAATTACTCTTTTTGAATTCTGAAAATTTAACTTCTATCTTTCAATTATAAAATCGAATTTTTAGGAATAATTTTCTAGATTTGGCAATGAGTTGAAGCTTAAGATTTCAAAAATTAGCGTTCAGTCATGACTAATTGTTAATTTTACATAATTTAACGAAGAAATTGTATAAAGAATGCATTCAAAGACTGCAAATGAAAAAGATGTTATTGTTTATTTATTTATTTATTTATTTATCATGGAATGAGACGAAATCGATATCAACTTTTTATCGACCATTCTTTCAGTGTAGAGGTTTTGTTTGAAAAAATACTGATTTTATTCCGTCATTTCATACATATGAACAAATAATATTTTTTTTTAAACTAAGCCGCTACAAATCTTTGGATCTCATTAAGGAGGACAACAATTCTTCAGTAATTTATTTTGATGAAAATTTGCCTTTTTCAGTAGAAAATTAATCTTCCCGGATGAAAATTCACGATTTTGTGTAAAAATTAACCTTTTTTGTGAAAAATCAATCTAATTTGCAAGAAATTTAACAGTTTTGTTAAAATGTCATTCTTTGTTTGAAATTTCAATTGTTCTGTTGAAAACTCGTCTTTCTGGATTAAAAATTTAACTAATTTGATCGTTTTCTTAATTTAAAATATTTTTTTTCAGTTGAAAATTTAAGTATTCCATTTGAGGATTCTTCATTTTAGTTGAAAATTAATTCCTTGATTACAAATTTGACTATTTTGTTGAATATTCTATTTTTTGTAAAAAATTTTATTTTTTGATTGAAATTGTAAGTATTTCATTTTTTGTTGAAAATTTTTTTCAGTAAAAAATTTAACTGTTATTTGCCTGAAATTGTTTTGTTTAGTTGAACATTTAACTACTTGGTGGAAAGTTGAACTACTTTGTTAAAAATTCAGTTGAAAATAATTTGTTTGAAAATTTAACTATTTTTTTGGAAATTCAACCACTTGGTGAATATTCGAACTGCTTGTTAAAAATTCATTTTTTAGTATTTTTGGTTTTA
The DNA here is from genome assembly GCA_932178445.1 of Andricus quercusramuli. Classification (NCBI taxonomy): domain Eukaryota; kingdom Metazoa; phylum Arthropoda; class Insecta; order Hymenoptera; family Cynipidae; genus Andricus; species Andricus quercusramuli. The sequence continues at coordinate 75,789 of CAKNXH010063147.1, forward strand.
GTTAGAAATTCCTCTATTTGGTTGAAAATCTGATTATTTTGTGAAATATTCATTGTTTTTTGGTTGAAAATTTATTCTTTAAATGTAGATTTAACTATTCCTGGATTAAAAATTCGTCCTTTTTGGTAGAAAATTAATCTACTCGGTGGAAAATTTATATTTTTGGTTCCAAATTCAATTATTTGGTTAAAAATTATTCTACTTTGTAGAAAACTAATATTCTCGGTTAAAATTGCATTCTTTTGGTGGAAAATTGAATTCTTTGGTTAAAACATATTCTACTTTGAAGAAAATTCAACAATTTTGTGAAATCGTTTTTTTTGTAGTTCAACGGTTTTGCTAAAAAGTCGTCTTTTTGGGTAAAAAATTCAACCAGTTTGTTAGAAAATTAAAGGATTTGGTTTCGTTTCGCGGTAACCCTGATATAACATTCTTGTTAGTAATTTATTTGCTCTGTATTTATATTTCTTTTCTTGCAGTTGCTTCCTCCTGAAAATTCTCTTTTTAGTTGTAAATTTCATTATTTGTTTGAAAATTCAATAGTTATGTTAAGAATTCAATCTTTTTGCTTAAAAAATTCCACTATTTCGTAAAAAATTTAAATGTAGAGAAAAATTCATGTTTCGGTGTTGAAAAATCAATTGAAATATTTCTTGGTTTGAAAATCCGAATATTTTTTTTTCAATTTGTCTTTTTGCTTTAAAAATTCATCTGCTTCAGCATAAATTTCGTCTTTCTTTGATAAGAATGCAACTGTTTGGTTGAAAATTCAATAAATTTGTTATAAAGTTATCCTATTTGGTCAAGAAATCTACTTTGTTGAAAATTCAACTATTTCGTAGAAAGTTTATAGATTTGAAGAAAAATTCACATTTTTTGTTGAAAATCAATTTACATATTTTTTGGACAAAAATTCAACAATATTCTTTTAATTTGTCTTTCTGATTTAAAAAGTCATCTGCTTTAGTAAAAAATTACTCTTTCTTGGATGAAAATGCAACTATTTGATTGAAAATTGAATAATTTCTTCAAAAAGTCATCTTTTTTGTATGAAAATTCAACTGTTATTATTGATCTTTTTTAATTGAGAATTTAACTGCGTGACTAAAAGTTGAACTATTCTGTTGAAATTTTTTCTTAATGAAAAAATCTTTTTCATGAAGATCTCTTTGGTTGAAGATTTAGCTATTTTGTTGAGAATTAATTTTTTTGCTGGAAAATCTTTATTTGTTGAAAATTTGTCTTTTTAATTTCAAAATTCATTTTTTTCAAGCGAAATTTCATCCTTCTTAGTTGAAATATCAACTACTACACTTTTCTGTCGCAAATTCATCTTTTAAGTTCGAAGATTCAACTATTTCTGGAAACCATCAATTACGTACAGCAAGTAGTGGTGGTGGTGGGGT
>CAKNXH010063147.1:82194-96585 GCA_932178445.1 Andricus quercusramuli
TTGGTTAAATGCCCCTTTTTTGTTTAAACCTATATAAATTAGTTTTCTCTTAAGTATTTCAATTATAAACTCGCTCAAAGCACGCGGGTTCTTACAATAATGTCTCGCTTAAGTAAATTCGATGCGGATGATCCCTACTGTTTCTGGTTCAATTTTACATACGAAGGCACGCAACGGATGCAAAAATATACTACTCATCTACAGTCTCGCACGCAGAACAATTGAGAGGAAAAAATAAATAAAAATAAAATAAAAGGCTTCAGATTTTGAAGTTATTAGGTTATTTTAAGACACCCAAACTAAATATGTAGCGTTTCTGAATCAAAAAATAAAAATTCTGATTGAATCGGTGTTTTGTTTCCGGACGCCATTAACTTGTAACTAAAGAATCGCAAATAGAATTACAAATAGAATTATAGCTAGCAATACAAATATAATCGTTGATCGAATGCGCTTTACAAGCCCTTGGCTATGGTTATTAGCAGCGCCATCTAGATTACTAATTTCTTCCACTGTTCCTTCCTTCTCTGGTCCTTCCTGAACTCTTCCTACTCTCTCTGTCTCTTCTCCCGTATCTCCCTCCATTCCCTTTCAGCTTTAACGGCTACTTCCCTTTCCTCCCTTTATCTTCTCTCTCTTTCCTCCCTTTCCTGTTCCTTTCTCCTCTCCCTAAGCTCCCTCGCGCTTTTTGTCCTCTACTCCTCCACTTTCTCCTTTCTTCGCCTGTCTTCCTCTGCTGCCCTCCTCCTCAGTTCCTCCTTCTTCTCAAATTCCTCCGCGAACTCGAGGGAGTGCTGACGTGGCCTCTCCTCAAACTCCATGGAGAGTTTGAAGAGTTGTTCCTGTAAAGTGGCACTCTCCTTGGAGGATGGTGGTGTTGTGATGACTTGTTGCTGCGCTGTGGTTCCGGTTGTTGGTGTCGGCTCCCGGGCGTACTGGTCGCGTGCCATTTGTCTTACGTGGCGGTGAGGGTGGTATGGGATGTCCGTCTCGGGAACCCCCGCTTTCCTCAGCTGCAGCCACTTGAGGGCTTTGCAGCTATACGCGTGCTGCGCCAGTGACCGCCCCTCCACCTCTCTCTGGCAGTAGGTGCATTTCGGGCTCTCCGTTATCTGAAACAAAAATGAGTTCTGTCCCTAAATTGTCCGGAGTTGTCCTTTTGTCTTGGAGTATTGAGTTAGTCACCTTCACCTAGCATACATATCAGTCATTCTATTGGCACCTCTATTTTTAGGGAAAGTATCAAAATTAAATTCAAAAATAAAAAAGGAAAAAAAAAGAAAAAAAAAATTTTTGTTAGAAAACTACTTTTTTACTTTTCTGTGTCTTACTCTGCTACACTTAGCCTTATTGTTCAAAAACGAATAACCTATCTAGTTCCGTTATGGTTTCCTGATCTATGTGTATATATATTTCGTATTCGATCTTTTCTTTCCCTGTATGACCTTTTTTTGGTATTTCGATGTTCAATACTTCCTGGATTTCCCTATTTATAAGTTCCCAATTCCCCTGTATATGCGTCTGTCATTTGGGGTCTGGTTTTGTGAAGTTGTTTTTTAGTCTATATGGTCTGTTTTTACAGAAGGAGTCATGGATAACGTAAATAATTCTGGGTATTAATTTTTTACAGAATCGGCATTCGAGTCCGTCTTGGTTTCCCTGTATTTTGGTTTTCAACACGGAAATTGCCTCTTCCATTTTGGTTTCTCCGTTTTTCTTCATGTGTCCCTTATTCCTGTCACAGAGAAAATTCTCTTTTCATTATTTAAGCCTTATTGTTACTATCTACATTTTCCAATTTTAAATCGTTAAGATTGAATTCTCCTATGTTCTTTCCTTTTAGGTTTTTCAATTCGTAAATTGTAGGGGAGATTTTTCTCTTAATTATAAATGGACCTTCCCAATTTTCAAAAAGTTTGCCTGTTTTTTTGTCTGCCTTATTTGATAATTTTTTAACCCTCTTCAATACCTTGTGACACTTTTCGTATTGTATTTCTCTTCTCCTTAAATTTTATCTACTTGCTTGTTCAACGTTGGCTTTGTCCAAATTTTTCTGTACTTCCTCCTTTATTATTTGTAACCTTCTTAGTCTATCTGTCCATCTGTCTATACTTTGGAACTCTATTTCGTTATCTGTTTCTAGTTCTCTTTTTAAGGATTGGAGTGGTTCTAATTCACGGTCTAGGTTTAAAAATGCTGGGGTAAACCGTGTTGATGAGTTTTTGCATGTGTTCATTGCGAACTGTCGGTCATCGATATTTTCATCCCAGGTGGAGTGGTCGTTATCCAGGTACGCTTTGATGATCTGTTTGATCGTCCTATTATACCTTTCTGTCGGGTTTGCTTGGGGGTAATATTTTGATGTTCTGGAATGTCTAATGCCGAATTTGTCTGTCAAGTCTCTTATTGTTTTATTTACAAATTCCGTGCCATTATCGGCGTGGAGAATTCGCGGTGTTCCCGAACGCGAAATGACACGTTTATGGAATTCTGACTCTATCGTTGTTCCGTTCGCTTTTTTAATCGGTATTATTTCGACCCATTTTGTAAATAAGTCTACAAATACTAGAATATATTGGTTTTTTCTCTTTTTTGAAATCGGTAATGGTCCCATAATATCAGCTGCTACCATGGTCCATGGTTCTTCGACGATTCTTTTCCCCATTTATCCCACTTTACTTTGGTTACCTGGTTTTACTCTTTGACAAGTCTGGCAGCTTTTTACGTAATTGATTACGTCCGAATATACCCCTGGCCAGAAGTAATGTTCGGAAAATCTCGCGTAAGTTTTCTCTGAGCCTAAATGTCCTGCCTGGGTTTCATCGTGATTTTCCCGTAAAACTTGACGTCTAAGTTTTTGGGGTACGAATAATTTCCAAGGGTTTGAGTCCGGTAACAGAGTGGATCTAAGTGGGTCAGTTCTGTAAAAATAGAGTTGCGAATCTCTGATTCGCCATTTTTCGTGTTCTTCGGGTCTTTTTTCCACTTGTCTGAAAATTGTAGAGTACCAGTCGTCTGTTTTGTCAATTTTGTCCGCTTTTGGTTTTTCTACGCTACAAGCTAACGCAAACGCTATGTTATTTGTTGGTTCTCCTGATCTCGAAAGGGCATCAGGGACTAGGTTTGAACTACCTTTACGATATATGACTTCGTAGTCATATTCTAATAATTCTAATGCCCATCTGGCCAGTCGGCCAGTGGGATTTTTAAGGTTATGGAGCCACTTTAGCGCTAAGTGGTCGGTGATTACTTTGAAGCTATATCCTTCTAAGTGCGGCCTAAATTTTCGCATGGCCCACACTACTGCTAGGCATTCTTTTTTTGATGCCGAGTACCGAGTTTCCGCGCCGTTTAGGCTTCTACTCACTTATGCTATCACATAATTTACTCCGTTGATTGTTTGCGTAAGTACTGCACCCACTCCTGTGTTGCTCGCGTCAGTCTCGAGTTGGAAGGGTTGCGTAAAGTCTGGACATGTCAAAATTGGTGCTGAGGTTAAAAGATCTTTAATTTTTTGGAAACCCTCATCTTGTTCTAATCCCCAATCCCATTTTTTATCCTTTTTCAGTAATCTGTTTATTGGTTCTATTATTTCGGCAAAGTGTGGGATAAATTTCCTGTACCAACTTGCCATCCCTATTATGCGTTGTAATTGTTTAATATTTTTGGGCTTTGGAAATTCTAAAGTTGGTTGTATTTTTTCCTCGTCTATTTGGAGTCCTTTGTCGTTGTCTTTAAAACCTAAGTACTTGATTTCCGAGCAGCCGAACTCGCATTTGTCCGGACTGATCGTTAAATTTGCATTATTGATTTTATCTAATACGATATTCAAATACTTTAAATGGTCTTCGAAATTTTGAGTCAAAATCACTATGTCGTCTAAATAACAAAAAACGTTTGGCTTTAAATCTGGAGTGATGATTTTATCCATCAGTCTCTGGAAAGTGGCTGGAGCATTTGTTAAACCCAATGGCGTTCTTTTAAATTGATACATGCCTTTTCCAGGGACTGTGAATGCTGTAATTGGTTTTGAATTTTCTTCTAATGGAATTTGTGAATACGCTAATTTTAAATCAATTTTGGAGATAAATTTTGCCGATCTTAAAGTGTCCAGAATTTCTGTCATGAGTGGGATTGGGTAGAGGTCTCTTTTTGTAATATTATTAACCTTTCTAAAATCTAAACAGAATCTATAATCTTTCCCCGGTTTTTTGATCATGACTATAGGGTTAGACCAATCAGAACAGGAGGGTTCTATTATATCCTGTTCTAATAGTTTATGCACGGTTTGATAAATTATTTCTTTAATTTTTGGGCTCACGTGGTAATATCGCTGTTTTATGGGATCGTGGCCTTGCACATCAATTTTATGTTTCGTTAGATGGGTTGCCCTATGCTCTTTTCCCTGGTGAATTTTTATTTTGTTCTCTAAGAGTTTTTCTAGTTGAGATTGTTGGCTTTCGTTCCGCTGAACAATACCTTCGCAGTAGTCGAGCGAACACTCATTTTGTTCGTCGATTTTTCCTCATCTATCTGAAATATTATTTAATTTTATTGCCTTATTTTTTAAATTAATCCATTGATTTTTATTATCAATTTCTGGTATCTCATTGACTTTTGGAGATTCCTTTTCTAATTTTTTCAGATTAGTAACTTTTTTATTTTTTCCAAGGTTATTGTCGCTGTCCTTATATTTTTTATTGTAAAAAATTTTTTCTGAATTATATTTATTATTTTTACTAATTCTTGGTTTGCCTAATGTATCTGAGTCTTGAGTTCTTGAGTCGCCGCTAGTGTCTGGGGTGGGGATGCTCTCTAGGGGTTGGAATTTGTTGCTCGTAGGGATGCTCATTAGGCTTGGAATATCCTTTGTAGGGTTTTTTACTGGAATTTGGGCGTTTTTGGTTTTTCGGGATTGGTGAGGATTGATAGGTACTATAGGGATTTCACTATCTTCTAACTTTGGACTATTTTTGTCAACTTCTCTTGTGCTTCTGAGGTTAATGGTACCTCCGAATTTCGGTTTCCTAACTGAATTCCTATTTTCTTCTTTTTTACTCCATGGTTTATTCCTAATTTTTAGATTTTTAACTTCCTTGTTTTCTTTCACTGTGATGTCAGGTTCAGGTTCGGTTTTGTTTTCAATTATTGGGGTAGGGAGTGGTTTTGGATAAGCTTCCATGTCACAGTAGGTGGGGGGACTCCCTGGTAACCACCAGGTTTCCGAGTGATAGTTTAAAGTCATCTGTAGGGTTTTTAGCATGTCCGGGCCTAAAATGCCTACCGAATTTAATTTTGGGACTAACCTGAACATCACATGTTTTGTCTGTTTCCCGACTCTAATTGGGACTACTACTTGCCCAATTATGTCGACCGTTTCGCCGTTCACGACCATTAATTTTCGCGAGACGGGTTAAAAATTGAAAATTTTGAATTTTTTCCAGCAATTCCTTGCCAGCGTACGAACGTGTGGCCCCTGTATCTACCAAAATACGAAATAAGTTATTCTCGAACTTTGTCATTAAGTGAAAACGTGTTTCCGTTATTTCGTCTTTATCCGAGTTCAAATATTCTGGCGTTTCGGTATTAGTTCGTAATATTTTTGGTTCTAATACCCGCCCTTCCAGTTTCCCTGGTTATATACCAAGTAAGGGCATTCTCTTTTAAAATGCCCCGTTAAATCGCAATAATAACAACTTGAATTGTTTGTGTTATTATTCTGTTTTTTGTCTGAGTTTGGACTTGTTTTTTCTTGTGAGTCTTTATTATTATTGTCACTCGGTTTTTTATTTTTATTCCCGAAGTTCGTTTTTTGATAATTTTGTTCGGTGTTATTATTTCCTGAATTACTTTCGGCTTTTTCTGGGGGGAATTCTATCATTGGTTTATTTTGAACTTGATTCGAGCCTAATGACATTTGGTTGAACATAGGTAGCATTTGGTAATAAGGGTTATAAGGGTATCTGGATCTATTGTTTGTGAATCTGGGTAGGTAATTCGGTTAAAATCTAGGTCTGAAGTTTTGTTGATATTGATTTGGAAAAGGTGGGAATGGAAATCCAAATTGTGTAAATGGGAATCGATTTTTGTATTGTTTTTTACCTTGGTTATTTTGACTTTGGTTTCCGTTTTGGTTATTTTTGTTTTCCCTTAAACCTTTATTATACTCCGAATTATTTACGTCCCCACTACTGCTATTGCGTTTTTGTTCTAATTTATCCTCTATTTTAGGTTCGGTAATTTGTAGGACTTGCCCTCGAATTTTGGATTTGGCTAGCTCAGTTTCCCGTTCTTCTCCTAAGTCTTCTAATTCTTCGAAAGTTTCGAAATCATTCCTTTTTATATACACTTTATATTCGATCCTAAGGTTTTCGTACGTTCTGCGCAATTCCCATTCCAGGCTTTTTCTAGGGTAAAGTTTAGTAAAAAGTTTTCTAATTTCCGTTAAATACGAATGGATGTCTTGATTTCTTTTTTGGTTACAAAATTAAATTTTTTGCCTTATTTCCTCAAAAAATCTTTCGTTGATATACGCGTTTTTAAAATCTTCGAAAAAATCCGATAAACATCTCTAAGAATTTTTATTTATTTCGCACCAGTCTTTTGCGTTTTCAATTAATAGTGCATCTAAATTTCCTAAAATGTCGCGGTCGTTTATTTTGTAACCCCTTTTGAATCTTTTTAATTCCTCCAAGAAATGAGCGGGACTATCTTCTTTATTGTTGCGAAATTTAATTGGCCAATTACTCATAATTTGAAAGGGTGTTTGGATCATTCCGAAAGGAAAATAAGTTGCTGGGATTGTCTCATTATTTAAATTATTTTCAGGATCGTTATCAGTATCTGTATTATTTGTATGGATTCTAGAGTGTCTGTTTGAGCTTTCCCTTGTTGTCGAAAGTCTATGTCGTTTGTTTTGTTTTTGAGTTTGTTCTGTTCTCTACAGGTTCGCTGTCCTCAGAATTTTGTAATTTTAAATTATTATGTCTTAATCTACTACGATTTTCCATATTATTCTGATTATCTTCCTGAAAGTTTTCTCTTAAATCGAATTGGACCGAATACCTGTTATGGGATTCATTTCTATTTTTCCCGACATTTGGTTTGATTATTTTCTTTCTAAGTTCAAATGAGCTATTTGCCGGCGGGTCTAGTCTAATCCCTAAATTGTTTGCCCATTTTTCCCTTTCTTTAAAGAATCCTTCCTTTTGTTGATTCATAAATTCGTTAAATTCTGCGCTTTCTAAAAGTTCATCGGTTTCCAAAATAAAACGTGTATTATTTTCGAGGAATGAGTCGCATTGGAATGTTTCGTTGTTTATTTCCTGTCTTATTTTGTTTTTGGGGTACGGTCCGTCTAGGTTTGGTAGATCTTCATGATCCCAAAAGAGTGTATTGTCAATGGGGTCAAAGGTACTGTTATGTTGAGTATTTGGAGTTAATCTGTCTTTGTGTGTCCTATTGTTTATTTTAGGTTTTTCCGTGTTATTTCGCGTGAGCCCTCTACCGCGACCTATTGATCTGTTCATTGTTTTTGGGATAGCTCCCCTACTTTTGTCTTTATCGTTAGTGCAATAAATATCTTGGTTTGGAAGTGCAGTAGCACCTTCCAAATCTAGACTATTGTGGTTGCTTTCCATAGCTGTAGGGTTCTGCATTATCTTTTTTATTGTCCCTGACCTGAGTTTTTGTCCGATGTGGGTTTCTAATTTAAAATTCCGATTTCGTTCGAGGAATTTCAATTAAAATTTTAATTAGGTATTCCCTTAATTCTCGAGTTCGAAAATGTGTTTGTTTTCTTCCTAAGACCTTTTGTTTACTCGATACGTCGCGTGACCTTGCTACGACTCGTGGATGTTGCCCGCTGTACGTGCGAACTTGTTTGCGCGATTGAACATGTCGCCAAGTCGGGCGGTTTTAATATTTGGCGAAAAAGTAAAAATGTATGCTATTCCATTTTTCCGGTTTCCTTTATCTTTTGTTAGTTTCCGTAATTTTTATTTTATTTTTCAAAAGCTTAGTTTCTGCTTCCCCCCAAAAAATTATAGTTTCTTTAATTTTGTTGTTTTATTTTTTAATCCGCTCTAGTTTTATTCTTTTTAAGCTAGAATCTATTTTGGATTTTATTACTGTCAATGGAAATTACTATTTTAATTACTGTTTATGGCTTCTCTTGCGTATTTCGCTTAACCCCTTAATCGGGATACGCGAATACCTGCTATCATATTCACCTATACAAGTATATGGCACCATTTCAGATTCATATCACCTAGAATATTATATAATAGGCACTTAAATATTATTTCCTAAACATATCAGGTCATTGGCACATATAAATCAATTTCATACATATATCAGATCATTGGCACATGTAAAAAATTATCCCGTATATAATATCACAAGTACACATCAACAGCATTTCAAGATCGAAAATCATCAAAATCAAATCAAATACAAATTAGTCAGAAATAGCAAGTAGCAAAATGGCAAGGCATGTGAATTCAATGGCATGCAAAATGTGAGAAATCGAGTTCAGAGTAAGAGTCAAACTTGTAATTTTTGAATTTAGATATTATGTCTCCTTTCTCGGCAGGTTTCTTGGAGTTTTGAGATAGGAAAGATGTGGGTTTTTCGGTTGGGCGCCAGGTATTACGAGGTAAGACCGAGGAGGGAAATTGGGAGATTGGAAAGCGGAGAGTGAGGGTTGAGACACAATAAAGAGTTTGGCAATTAAACAAGACACATTTTACCACTTACATTTGGTGGATCGCCAGTCCGTGGCGGAGAGCTGGCGATCGAGAGCTGAGTTGAGTAGGCGGCGGAACTGCGAAGATCTTCTTTAAGAAAACGGTCCACTTCCAGGGCGGCGACCTGGACGAAGAGACGCGGTGGGGGCACGAAGCACGGACACTTGTAAAAGTACTAGTTGGGAAGGCGAACGAGCCAAGAGTGATCCGCTACCGAGCGGTGGCTCGGAACTTCGGGTCCCCTCGGGGGATTCCGTTCCGACTCGTGTGCGGTCCGGTAACCCTTTCGTGCAGGGTCGTACTGAGTCCCGCATTATGGTAACAGTTATGTTACAGAGTATATATTTATCTTCTTAGTTGCCACTTATTCGATAATATTACACCCAGAGAAAGTTTACGTTTAAATTAAAGAAATACTTTCTTTAATTAAATTTGATAGTAAAAGATAGTGAAAAACAGAACATATATGTTATCCATCACCCACACCCCTTTTCTAAACCCTGTCTGATCCAGCGGCTCTAGTTTTTTTTCCTTCACTTATTTTTTAAGCTCTCCGATAAAACAGTTACATATATTTTATACAATATTGGCATTAGCGTCACTCCTCCATAATCTTTAACATCCTCCTGTTTGCATTTCTTCACTATGGGTAGTACTTCACCTTCCTTCCATAACTCTGACCACTCCTCTCTATATACTACCTTCCAAACATCGTTTTCCGTCTTGGCATGATCCACCTCTTTTTTAAAATCCTTATTCTCTTCCTCTTTCTTTTGATCATAAAACTCAGTATACTCCTTCTTTTTCCTCCTATATTCTTCCCCACTACTTATTTTTTACCTCCGTTTTCTTAATTCCTTTCAGACCTCCTTCTTTTTTTTACATTCCTCATTCCATCCACGTCTATTCTTTCCATTAGTAACTTCTTCTTAGCATGTGCACTCTGGAATTCAGGAATGGAAGCTTCTAATGCATTCCCTAAGGGCTTACATTGTTTTTGTATCTCTTCCCTATTCCTTTACACAACCCCCACACACTTACTTGGTGGTGGCAGGGGGACCTACAGTTTAAGGTGGGTTCTGAACCACCAAGAGCAACAACCTCAAGTACTTAGAGAACCTTTTTCTCTAGAGGTACCGGTCATACAACTTTTTGGAGATGAACAACTCCCTTGCTAGGCTAGTGTTCACCCCCATGGGCCGCTGAGGCTCTTCCAGAGTGCGAGGCGGGAATCGAAACCGCAAGCCGACGGAGTGGGTCCAAAGCCTATGCCTATGATTAATTCCACCTCCACGCCTATATTTCCCTCTCCCATTTTGATATTTCTGACGTTTTCTTTAAACTGTTCTTTTCCTTCCATCGAGCAATCCCCTTTTCCTGTTCCATTTACCTTCGCTTTCTTTTTTATCGATATTGCTATTGCTTTTTTCTCCCTTTATTGTCACTATAATGGGAAAGTGATCCGAAACTATACAATCCATTACCTCTAGTTTCTTGACCTTCTCTCATACCTCGACGTCCACTATTACACAATCAATTACCGTTACCCTTTCTCCGCCTGAGCGTGTATATTCCCTTTTCTCATCACCCTCTATATTTATGTTTAAGGTGAACCATCCCAACTCCTCCAAGCTCTTTAGCAATTTCTTTCCCTTCCCATTCAGCATCTTGTATTTGGATTTTCTTCCTCGCTCTCCTACCCAATCCTTCCCTCCTCTATCTCCTGTTCTCGCGTTGAAATCTCCCCCTATTATATGTCTAATTTCTTCTTTATTTTCTTCCATCATTTTTTTCATCTCACCTGCTTTCTCCTGCATATGACCGTTCACATAAACCTCCACTATTTCCCACTTTTCTCCTCCCAGCCTTGCCTTTTCTATTACTACTGCTTCCTTTCGTTCTTTCCTTTCTTTTTCATCCTTTTCTGTTATACATTCGTTCTTTACTCCCATCACCATTCCTCCCATTGCTCTGCCTTTTCATTCTTCTTCACTGCATTTCGAACTTACCGTTTGTAAACTCTTGGTAACTATATCCCATTGCGCCAAATTTATCATAAAGTACCTATCCTTTCTCTTCCATTCCAACTATATTCCAGCAACACATTCTCCATTCTTCCCCACTTTCGTTTCTCGCCTTTTTTTCCCTTACTATTTCTTATTTTTCTATATCTCGTTCCTCCCTCTCCTAGACCTTCTATTTGTATTTTGCCATACTTAACCCACGTTCTTTTTTCCTGACTATTTTCTCCGAGCTTCCATGTAACAACCACTTCTTTTTCATCACTTCCGTTTTATGTTCCCATTTCTTTAGTTTTACTAGCACACTTTCTTCTCCGTTTCGCGTTTCCTTTCCTAAACTTCGCATTTCCTCTATTTCTACTTCAGCATCTATCCTTTTTAGCACATCTTGCTCTCCTTCCTTCAATTCCTTTCCACTCTGCTATCTCACCCTGCAAACTAACCTCTCAGGCTACCAAAAATGTGTAGTCAGTTTGAAAAGGACATTAAAAATCATTTCACTGCGTTTTAAAAATATCCCAATATCGATAACCTGCATAATTAATTATTATGTAGAACATTTTAAATGAGAATATAGTCAAAAATTGTGTTGGGATAGTTTCGAAATATATTAAATATATAGTGAATATTTTTTTGAAAATGTTCCAAATCTCGAAAAGCATATAACTTTTTTAATTTCTAACAAAATTAAAATAATTTGCAAGCCTTTATGTTAAGTAGCAGGAAATTTAAAAATGCTCTTAATTTTGTAATTTTCGTCAGAAATATCTGGCTAAAGAAATTCTCCTTCACTTTGGGACCCTAAGCAAGTGCATCAAAGACTGACTCGACTGGACAAATCATTCAAAAATTAGCGTGACTACAACATTCAAGTGAGCACACATACAGTCCGTTAAAATTCATTCTCATGAATGAAGGAGAATGTGAAAAGCAAAAAATTGTACAATTTGTTGTAGCAAATACCATCACGTTTTGACAGTATATTATAAAATAAAGTTTCAAACAAAAATTTTCTAAATGAAACAATGCATTGCTATTGTCATGTGTTTTCTGCCACATTCGGTTAAAGCTTAAAAAATCTGTTCACTAAGAGCGCTTTACCAAAAAATTTAAGATTTGATCATTGTTAATAAGAGAAGAGACAGATATGCTTTAACTCGGCGTAAAAGCCTCACTAAGCTTAAAAAATTTTTAACCAGTGAAATATGCTATAATTCATATTATATCCTTCATGAATACTCAAGTCAACCTATTCCTATTTCTTTTTACAGAATTAACACGTTCAGCACCTGTTCGTGCCGAGCCTACCAAGTTAATCGAAATGTTTCCTCAATCCAATCTTGTTCATTTTCCTCCTATGGAGGAATTATCAGATGAACGTGCTCATTCGTACCCTAACTTCCAAATACTCAACGGTCGGTCGATGCATAAACCAGCTCCAAAATATTTAAAAAGAGGTCGTTTCATCTTTGGATGGAAATCTGGCGATAATATCGGATCACTAGGAAGTTTGTTTAAGCAAGAACATCTATTTCCCGTATTTGACACAGAAAATTATAAATGGTACACACTGTCCTATGGGGAATTACAAAAATTGGGTGCGACACGTAGTTTCAAACTTCTTAAGGGGATTGATGAGGTTCATGCTGAGTTACACGAACGTAACCATAAAGCGAACCCTGAAGCTCACGATAACGCAAGCGAAGCAGCATACCGGAAAACAAGGGAATACGAAGGAACTTTGAGGAAATCTGAATTCTCCTGTACAATCCATGCCCCTGATGATGTTCGTATAAATGAATCTGATTTCACCCCGGATGCCGGCGTTCAAAAAGTCAAGGAACGTTTCGAAGAAGAATATAATAAAGCATACCAAAGTCATGCAGAAGGACCATCAGGAGGACGCTAACATGTGAAATTAATCATTTCAAACCGGCATCTGTGGTCTACTGGTTAGCATGCTTTCTCCTGAACCTCAGCAACGATACGACGCGAGTTCGATTCTATGTGGTTCCGTAGACTGTCTTTGCAAGAACTAATAATAAGAAGTACTATACACGAGGTTTACTGCGATTTTCCTTGTGTACTACAAAAAATTCAAATATAAGGAAGTTGAGTTAACAAAAAAAGATATTGTAGGTGAATACTAGTACTGATATTTTGAAAGACGGGCGCAGCCGCTGAGGGGTAAAATCAGTAGAGTCTTTCTTTCGGGGGAATATAAAGACAGAAAGGTGCATTGAAGTGAATTTTTTTTTCTATGAGAATTGTATAACTTTTTATAATATTAAATATATCATCGAATAGGAAGACTTTTAATGGCAAGGAGTAAATAGTTTACATGTTAGTAATAAATGTTTCAAAAAATACACATAGCAGTTTCATCATCCTTTCATCACTCGCGACAGAGGGGGCTATCTGTGAGCTCTACCTTATGTCTGTGATAGCCGTGGTTTCCATATCCTATAACATTTCTGTTAGGACCTTGACTTCGTTCCTACCGACACTGCCTATTTTGTCAGCTCGTTTTGGGTTTAAATTTAAACTCATGAGTGGTTTTGCCTGTCCGGGACCAGTGAAAGTTACTCTTGCTGCTAGTTTTGCTAACCCGTACGAGGTCCCATTGCATTTAATGCATTCCCACAAACGGCACGGCGTAGTAGTTGTTCGATTCAGGGCCATTATAGCAGCCCCACTATGGCTGTTAACTCATTCCTTTCTCGTGGACAGGCTTACACAATACTTCTTGTCAAAGAGATAGCAGTCATTGTCTTGATAGTAAAATGAAGTGGCTCTAACCCTGTTAGTACCGGATTGTCAGAAGTCCTGGCAAGAGGTCGCCTCGCAGAAGGAGACCTGGACCTGATACGGAAAGGCAGTTTGGACTCGGGAGGAGAATGAGGTATGAGCCTACTAGCAGAAGAAGGGAGAACGTAAGCAATGACCCAAGCAGGTAGTATCTGGCCAATCTATAATAGGGTTCCAGCCAGAATGTGATCTTAATTCCGCAGAAGAAATAGAGGATTAATCCGAAGCCAGTCAATCCGTAATAAATAAACAATTATTTTCTTATGCATTTCCAGTTGCTCAGAAAATCATTTCTGCTCACAGCTTTAGTAATTACAGAAACAGGGGTGCAGATTTTTCACGATATCTCAAGAACGGTTTATCAGAATTCATATTCCTGTTCCGTTGATTCCTGGGTACAAGAAATGAACAAATTTATTGTATCTTTTTGAGATTATTTGAAGAATTTTTGTAGCTATTGTAAGAAGGAGGCTTTGGACCCACTCCGTCGGCTTGCGGGTTCGATTCCCGCCTTGCACTCTGAAAGAGCCTCGGCGGCCCATGCGATGAACACTAGCCTAGCAAGGGAGTTGTTCATCTCCGCAGAGTCGTGGAACTTTACCTCTAGAGGAAAAGGTTCTTTAAGTACTTAAAGCCGTTACTCTTGGTGTTTCGGAACTCACCTTAAACTGTAGGTCCCCCTCCCACCACCAAGAAAGTGTGTGGGGGTTGTGTAAAGGTATAGGGAAGAGATACAATAAAAATTTAAACCCTTAGGGGACACATTAGAAGCTTCCATTCCAAGAGAGATTTCAAATTGAAACCTTAAAAATTAA